>PJEM01019951.1:0-14634 GCA_004023845.1 Helogale parvula
CCAAAACATGGAAAAAGCCTAAATGTCCATCACCTGATGAGTGGATCGAGATGTGGTATATATACACAATGGAGTACTACATGGCAATGAGAAAGAATGACATATGGCCATTTGTAGGAAAGTGGATGGACCTTGAGGGTGTCATGCTAAGCGCAATAAGTCAGGCAGAGAAGACAGAAACCATATGTTTGCACTCATAGGTCTAACAGGAAAACGGGAGAAACCTAATGGAGGACCGGGGGGAGGGGAAGAGGGAAAGAGAGTTGGGGAGAGAGAGGGACGCAAAACTTGAGAGACTATTGAATGCTGAAAATGAACTGAGGGTTGAGGGGGAAGGGGGAGGGGGGAAAAGAGGTGGTGGTGATGGTGGAGGGCACTTATGCGGAAGAGCACAGGGTGTTGTATGGAAACCAATTTGACAATAAACTATTTAAAAAAAAAAAACAGGATATGGGTGGCTCAGTTGGTTAAGTGTCTGACTTTGGCTCAGGTCATGAATTTGTGGTTCATGAGTTTGAGCCCCATGTGGGGCTTTGTGCTGCCAGTTCAGGGCCTGGAGCCTGCTTCAGATTCTGTGTCTCCCTCCCTCTATCCCTCCCTTGCTCGCACCCTCTCTCTCTCTCAAGTTAAATAAACATTAAATTAAAGAAAGAGAAAAAAAGAAAAGATTGAAAACAGGATAGATACATTCAAAATTCAATAACTGCTAACAAATGGATTATGCATTAATATGCCAGAATGACTTGAGGTATATAAAAATTATAAAAGCTGTGATATGTTTGCTAGACTCAGTATCAATTTTATTATCTACTATTTAGGAAAATGTGGAGTTAAATTATGTGGTTCATTGTGACTGAAACCACCCATTTAAAAATCTCAGTAGCATCCTAATAAGAAGAAGCATTCATTATTTTTCCCCCTCTCTTTTAGCCACGCTGCATTGGTAAAAGTTTTAATGTAGTCAGAGAATTATATTGTGTGATATAACAATCATTGGATCCTACGACAATGGCGTTTTTGAGAAGTAACTCTCTGTTCTACATGGCTGTAATATTCAACAAGAAAATGTAGTACTGAAAACATTAGCACATGTAAAAGTTAGTGTTTATTTGTTGCAAGTGAGAAAAATTGCAACATGGCATATACTGGAGACAGATGCGTTATCTTAGCATTTGAAAGCAAGCAAGTGTGAACTATGGGTGCTCTTAGGGTATCGTTAGTGGGACCAAATGCACGTTAAGGAAATATGAGATACTCATGTCTAGATGTAGGAATTATCATTGGAACAAGTGCCTAACAGAAAGAGCCACATTATAAACTCTTTTCTAATTAAGAGTGAGAACTAGCATTGTTGAATCAGAAGGGTCTTACTGGAAATGGATAACTTGAGGAGGGTTTGATAAAGAAGTATTTTCAAAGATATGGAATGTTTGTACAGACTCTTATCATCTAATAGATGCTATTAAAGGTGACAGTCCCCAGAACCTGGATGAGAGAGTCTTATAGAGAGAGCAGCCTTGAGATGAACTGTGACTTCAGCCAGGGACCAAACCAGCCCATGTGACAGCACAGAGAGTCAGGGAATAAGCCTGACCTTACTTTCCTCCCTCACTTCAGACTTCTACAGGAGCTCTGCTTTAGCTATATCCTATGGGTAGCCAAAGTCAAGGGAGGCCATTACTAAAGTCAATACAAGTAAACATACTGAAGAGAGAGAGAGAGAGAGTAGAGTGGAAAAAGATGGAGAAGTCTCTGATTTGGGGAGATATCTAGCACAATTTTGAAGCTTGGAGAACTATCTTTGCTTATCTCTTACACATCACTTTCTAGTAGTCTAGGAAAATCTATCTTTAAAATACATGCGGTAAGAAAGAAATAACATCTGCTTTGTATACCAAAAAA
Organism: Helogale parvula; assembly: GCA_004023845.1. Taxonomy (NCBI): domain Eukaryota; kingdom Metazoa; phylum Chordata; class Mammalia; order Carnivora; family Herpestidae; genus Helogale; species Helogale parvula. Next base: position 1,903 of record PJEM01019951.1, read on the forward strand.
TATATTAAAAAAGTAAGAAAGAAAAAGTATATGCTTCTTACATATGATGAAAACTCATCAGTAAAATCTTTAAAAATTTTTTTTCACATAAAAAAGCAAGATAAAACACCCAATCTGAGCTAAAAATGAAACAAAACAAAATTATTGCTGTTCAGGATCATGAAATGCAAAATTACAGAAACTCAGAGAAAAGATGACCAGTTAATAGAGAAGGTTTTAAAAAAAAATTGGAACTGATAGTTAGGAGGGGGAAAAAAGCAACAAGCAAAATTATTTAGGAAATAAACACTGTATTCCAAGGAGCCCAAAGTAGAATAGACACTATGGAAACTTCAATAGATATCATTGAGAATAGTATAAAAAAAAGGTGAAAAAATGAAGGAAAAGTAAAGAAAGAAAATCTTAGAGAGAAAGTAATATATACAAAAGATATGCAAGAGGGTCAAAAGAGATACAACACATCTATAACTGGAGTGACCAAACAGTAAAACTAATACCATAAGCCTTGAAATTGACAGATGATAGATAGATAAATAGATAGAGAGGTGACAGACAGACAGATAGAGATAGGTAGATAGAAAAATAGAGGCAAGCATGTCTGTCTTCAAGGTTCTGGTAACTTTTCTTTCTCCTTGTCTTTTCAAATCTTGGGGTCCATAGTGGCCTGTTGTTACTGGCCCTCTGGATATTTCAGCATTTCTTGTAGTTTCCTCATGTATTATAAACTTCTTTTTAAAATACTATTTTATTAAATTGTGCTTGAAATCTTCCTGATACGTCTCCCAAAATTGTATGTCTAACTATAGCCTCTCTCAGGAACCCAAGAGTTGTACACAAAACACTTATCTGTTATTTTCTCTTGGAAGTCATTTTAGAAACACCTCAAAATCAGCACACACAAAACTGGAAATTCCTCAAATACTATATCTTCCAGAGCCTTCCCCATGTTAGTTAATGGCAACTTCTTCTGTGGAATTGGTTAAGCCAAAATCTTTCTCTTGGTCCCCATTTCTAATTCCCATCAGTCATACTATTGAATTATATTTAAAATACATCCAGAATATGATAATTTCTCACCTCCTTCATTACTCATTCTGTGAGCTAAGAGGTACAAGACACTTAGAGAGAAAACTGCAAAACTTTATTTAGAAGTCATTAAAGATGAGAATAATAAGTGGACCAATAGACATGTTTTTAGATGAGAAGATTCAATATTATAAAATAGATTTTATATAATATATAGATTCAATGTAATTACAATAAAATTCCCATCTTTTAGGAGGTAGAAAATTATAAGCAGGTGCTAAACCTTATGTAGAAGGCAAAGGGCCCTTATAACCTACATAATCTTAGAGAGGAAGAATAGAGGAGTAGGTAAAGCTTACATAGATCAAAACTCATTCTATGTGTATAGAAATTATGAAAGGTTAGTGTTAACACAAGAAGAGAAAAGTATACCAAATAGAAAAAATATGGGACACATAAATAGACCAATGCATATATAGATTATTTATAATTGATGAAGGTAGCATTGAAGAGAAGTAGGTAAAGGAAAGTCTTCACATTAAATGATCAAGGGGAAAAAAAGAAAAAAATTCTTCTAATTACATACAAAAAATAATTTCAGATGGATTAAAGATCTAGTCTTGAGAGTCAAACAGGATTTCTTAACTAAGACATTAATAAACAATACCCATAAAGGAAAATACTGAGAAATTGTTTACATTAAAATGAAAATCTGCCATTCCTCAACAGTCATCAGTTTCACGTATCTAGAAAAGCCAGCATTTAAAATATATAAAGAATTTCTGGGTCACCTGGGTGGCTCAGACGATTCAGCGTTTGACTCTTGATCTCAGCTCAGGTCTTGAATTCAATGACAGTTTTGCCAGTGGAAACATTTGAATGTTTGGAAAGCAATTTGTCAATAACCATTAATCATATCTTATGATCCAGGAATTTCTTTATTACATGCATACCTCTGAGAAACCTTGCATGTATGCCCTAGGGGACATGCAAAATAATGTTTATAGCAGCCATGTTTATAATTCCTTCAAAGGAAAAAACAATCAAACTCTCATTAAGACTAGACTAAATAAATAGTGCTTATTCAAATGGAATAGTAAACAGCACTAAACATGAGTGAACCACAGCAGAGAGCAGACTCATGAGTGAATCTCTCAAACCCAAGACTAGATTAAAAGAACAAGACTCAAGAAAGTTCAAATATAATGTTAAAACAGTCCAAATTAAAATATATTATTTGAGATTTCAAATCTACATGATAAAACTTTAAGGAAGAAAAAAGATATTACTATAACTAAAGTCAGAATTTGTTTATCTCTGGCTGGAGAAAAAGAAAGATATTTAAGAAAGGGGACATAGAGTTTGGAAGGTAATGGCATTGCTCTATTTCCTAAGATTGATGAGTGTATTTATGTTCCTTTCATTATTATTTAAATATACATATATACTATCTACTCCATTGTACAATGTTTCATGATGAAAGGTAACAACAAAAGAATAGCATATATTGTTATAAATATCTAACTTTTTCTACAGAACAATTTGATTCTATTTGTTAAAAAGTAAAATATGTTTATAAAGGTTCCTTAAGTTTTATTTGAGAGATATAATTTGAGAAACTGTAAAAGAAAATATTTAAAATAAATGTAATGTTAGAAGGGATTAACTATTATAAGTTGTAATAGTTAAAGGACTGCAGGTCTAGCCCTAGAATATGAAATTTAAAAATACTGGAATAGAACATACAGGTCAGAAGTAGATCTTTTGGATAGCTGATAAGAGAGGCAAGGTAAACTGGCAGGAAACTTGAATTATGTTGTAAGAACTGATTTAAAATGTGGTAAAAAAAAAATGTTCAGTTCGAGGCACCTGGGTGGCTCAGTCGGTTGAGCATCCGGCTTCGGTTTGGGTCATGATCTCACAGTTCGTGGGTTTGAGCCCCATATCAGGCTCTGTGCTGACAGCTAGCTCTGTGCCTAGAGACTGCTTCTGATTCTGTGTCTCCCTCTCTCTTTGACCCTCCCCTGCTCATGCTATCTCTCTCTGTCTCTCAAAAATAAATGAAAAAAACATTTTAAAAATGTTCACTTCACATCATACACCAGAAAAAATTCTAGGTACATATTTAAATTTAATTTTAAAATTAAAATTAATGTGCTTTAAATGCAAGGAACTAGAAGATGAAATTTTATGAGAAGCATTGACATTTTGTATATATGATTATAAATATTATGAAAAGATTTTCATGCATGAAAATATATTAATATATAAACATTTTAGGCTTGCTTGTATAAGATAATCAAAACACAAATTTAAAGATATTCTGGAGAAATACAGGAGAAATATTTGATCATTATATGAAGACATTCTAGAAACTGATCACAACTTACTTTCAGTGTATATGTACTTAATTTAAGAGACTTTAATGTGGAAATCCAAGGACACAATTTTATATGCACAGTGCAGTCAACACAACAATTTTCCGAACACACCCAAAAGACCTGCCAGATATGTCACACACACAAAGAAACTAGAAACCAAGCGAATGAAAAGATGTTCAGTTTTACTAATTTTTCCATGTAAAGAAATTTCATTAGTAAAAATAGGTAGTAATAATAAAAATCAGCATAGCAAAAGTAGCATGAAATTGGCACTTAAACATTACTAGTGTCATTACATTCTGGAAAGTTATTTGGTAATATTGTATCAAATTTGATAAAAATAGTTTTAACTAGTGACCAAATAATAAACTATCTGGATATGTATCCTAAAGAAACAGTAATGCAAAATCTAGGAAAGAATCTTCAAGGATGAAGATATTAAGAGCTGTAGTATTTCTAATGGCATGATATTGGAATCTATCTAGATATCCAATAATGGGAAGGTTAAGTATATTCTCTTGATGTGATATGATTCCAGAAGTTACATGAAGGAAATATAAAAAGTGCGTATGTTGGGATTGTAAGTGATTAAAGACCAGATGTAAAATTGTGTATATAGTGATAAACAGTATAAGATGCATCAGATTACTGGAAGGAAATATAACAACATGCTAACAATAATATATGAAGATGGTGGTATTCAGGGCATCTTTTCCATTTTTCAAGAATTTTTCTTCTAGGTTTACATGGTCTTCATATTTAAAATACGTAAATATAAAGGTATTGCTGATATTCGCAGTCGATTATACAAATCTATACAGATGGTATGGATGCACCTGTGGGAGTAGCACTCTACATAGAATATTTCTTGCAAATGTAAGAAATGTATCTGAATATATTATACAATTATTTTTCTAAATAACCTTGACCTGACAAATATAAGAACATTTGAAATATAGAGAATGCCTGATGATAACCTACTTGAACGTATCCCTTAAATCTTAACATTTCAAGTCATTGTGCCTTAATGATCATCAACAAGGCATTTTCTAAGAGGCTTTGAGAAAGAGGACTGCAGAATAAATATTCCGGAAAGACAATAATGTAGCAACTTAGATAAATTGCTACAGGAATGAAGAAAGCATTTTACAAGTAAGCACTATGAGTTGTTGGAAATCTTTTGAGTACTGGTGTTCTCCTGAGAGAGAATAAACTCTGGTCTATGTTGCTGAAATGTTAACCCATACATGATGTAAGTATATGTCTTCAAAGAAGGAGAATAAGGAGAGAGCAACCACAGTAAAAGGCTTCCAAGCCTTCTGGTATTGGAATTATTAGTAATTATTAATGTTAATATTGTATTATTGATCTGTCATGTTTTCCAGGCCAACTCTGTGTCTGTAATTCAACAGCCCCCTTCATTGTATCAGTGATGATTCCATAGCATCCACACATCCGCAGAGGTAAGGTTCACTCCAGAGTGTATCGCTAATTATCTCTGCACCAACTTACGTGGAAACATATTTCAAGGCATTGGAAAGAACATGAGAATTTAATTTGCAGAAGTATTTTTTAAATTATGGTATTTCAAAACTAAAAGGCCCTTGCTGGCTGCATTAGATATTTGCTTTAACATTTTTTCCTAATATGTTAATTTAGTACAAAGTAGATTCATCTTGCACTGCATCTGAAATTTTCTAATAAAAAAAACCCTAGAATGCATGTAAAACTAGTATTATGGGAAATGTCTCTAGCATTTTTCCTTTTTTGTGATATTTATAGACATTTTCAAAATGTATACAATATCTCATTATTGTTTTTACATTTATTCAGTACTCTCAGCTCTTCGTGACCAAATTCAGTTCATCTGTACTTTAAAAATGAGCATTCATCCATCAGAAAATAGTTTTTCAAACACCTGTCATATGCACAGGGGATGCAGTAACCAGTTAAAGAGACAAAGACCCTGCCCTCATGGAACTTAACATTTTAGTGGTACTAGGAAAAAATTGAAACTATATACTAAGAGCTATATAAATACAGTGTTAGTAGCAAATGTTGTGAAGAAAAGAATGTCAGAGATGAAGAAAGGATGGCCAGGGAAAAGCTCTCTGATTGGTGTCACTTGAGCAAAGCTCTGAACAATGTAATGTGAAGGAAGAATATTCTAGGCAGAAGAAATAGCACGTTCCAGAGTACTCCATAGGCGAGCAAATGGAGGGAGAGTAAGAACAGTTAAGGACAGAGAGTACGTGAGGGAGGTTACATAAATATTCTTATGTTTTAAATAAAACTCTTTAAATTTTTCATATGAGCTCATTACTCATTAAATACAAAAACACCCTCAAACAAGGAAACAAAAATTCACGTTTTTGTGTATTTCTTGTTTGGGGGCAATTAACATATAAATAATGGCTGTTTTATTCTCACTATGTTCAAACAATCATTCCCAACATGGCTTATGACATGTAGCGCGGTGCACACAGTAGGTACGCACCAGACTCAGCTTTTGGTGCACAGGGAGGGAGGAACGCCCCCAGTGCCGCCTGATATTTTTGAAGTGAGACATTGTCGTGTCTGTCGGAGACGCAAAGACACTGGTGTTCGAAAAATCAGACATATATTTCTAAATAAGTCCGGGATTCTTTAACTTTCATTTTCTTCCAAGTGGCAGCCAATCATTCACCGAATATCTGAGCCCCGCCAAACAACCCCGCCCCATGCTCATTCGGAAAGGCTGGAAGACATACTCCCCTCCACATCTGGGACTCAGAATAAAGCACAACCCTGTGAGCTACATTCCATTCAGTTCTTTTATCTGAAGGTGAGACCGGTCAGGGAAAGAGAAGCAGATTCTAACACTTGTGTCTCTAATGTAGGTGGTGGGGAGTACAGGTCCACATTCGCTTCACTGACTTCCACGAAGAGAAAATAAATTTTCATGCTATGTATGTTTGGGGACTTTACAAAATATGTTTAATTTTTAGAACTGTGTCTTGTAAGTCTGCTTATAAGGGACACTTGGAGTATCATTTGAGTATAGTACATTTCATCATTCTTTACTGATGATTGTGTTATTTAATTTGTCAAGATGTTGAAGTGCGTTATGTATCTTTGCTGTGTACAACTCCTTGGGATACAGCATAATAAATGCAACCTAAAATATACTATGCAAACTGTCCATATTTCTCTATCATTAAAAAGTAAGATATAATTCATGTTCGGTCTGAATGATTTAACAAACTTGACATTGAAAACCACCGTTGCCTTTTTATACCCTGATAGTAGCCTTCAGAGCCAGAACAACGGGTTGTGAAGCTTGGGACTTGGTTACAAACCATGCAATAAGCCATGGCAGTGATGTAGCAAATTTATTTCTGGATAGAAAATTTATTAAAAATTAAAATGAGGACAAATTGGGATATCACATAAATTACATTTTTAGCCAAATACAATTTTGTCTGCAATAAAAATTAATGAAATTAATGTTTCAAAGACTATACAATCTTTAATTTTGTACTCACTTGCTTCATTTTCTGCTTGCATGCTATTAACCATTTAACAAACCTATTTATAACCTAAACAATTTATCTTACTTCATTTTGCATAGATGTAAAATGTCTCTGAACACAGGAAAAAATCCTACAACTATGGTGAATTAGAAATTACTTCAAGGAAGTGTAAAGTAAAAGATGGGAATTATTATACTTCATATTGTTTCCCTAATAAGCTTAAACCATCCTAAAACTTTATCCATTTTATCCTCATAGATTCCTTGAGAAGGTCTGGGAAAAGGCATTATTATCTCTATTTGAGTAAGAAGGAAATTCAATGTGACATTTACTGGTATTTTATTTTAAATTTACTACTATTATTAGTAGTGGTTGAAATGAATTTGATGTATTTCAGAATGAAGAGCATTACAGTCCATGAAGAATATTTCTACACTAGAGATAAAAATAAAACAAGGAGTTAAAATGTAAAAACTCAATGGAAAAGCTACTTGAAAGAGGTGAGCTTATTAATTTTTTTCTTCCCATGTGCTTGGTCTATCTTATTCTGTCTTTTATTTAAATTCAACCTGCTTTCTTGTCTTTAAGAAAAGACCTTCAGGCTCCCTTCTTATAAAAGGTTTCAGAGAAGTTTTAAGGAGGGATTTGAGAGAGGAGATGATTTTGAATAATGGGCATGAAATAGGAGAGTGTTTTTAGAGTTAAGTATAGTATGGAAAATCTCAATCTTAAAAGTGGGAATATGAAACTATATGATACATGTTTAAATCCTTTCTAACAAGGATAATAATTTTAAATTTTTAATGTGATTTTTCTTTTTTTTCCCTCTTGCTTGGTACATGACCTTCACTCTCTTGGCCTAAGGCATCCATCTCACTCTGTATGTAAAGAAAATAGAAATAGAGAAGTGTATCCAGCTTTTGAAAGTCAAAATAGAATTAAGCCGTAAGACAGGTTATTATCTTGAAAGACAATTTTCCAGATTTGTTTATTTCCCACTTTATCTAACAACCAAGCCTGCATGACCTATGCTCATAGAATTCTCCCAGAGTAGAAGAGATATTGCTGGCCACCATTAAAGCTTAGTGTGTGTGTGTGGGAAAAGTAGTATAAGAAAAGAAAAGCCTACCCTTTTCCATTTTGGATATTTTCAATTTTGGAGTAGAAAAAAGTAATAGGAATGCAAAGGAACATAGTTAAGGTTCTCCTTCTCTGGGCTATGTGAAAGGAAGAGTCCTGTTTAGGTTTAGGGTAGAAAAAAACCCTTCCTTCCTCCTCTCCTACCCAACCCTGTACTCACCTACTCTCCGCCATACACACCTCCACTTCTTATTTGAGAGTCTGAGGGGGGGGGGTCCTTTGAAGACTAGCTTAGACCAATCAAAGATCAATTTGGCTGGTCACTGTGTCCAACCAAAGGAAGACCTTGAGATGTTGCTTTCCTGAGCCAACCTTGTTTACAGATTTAGCTGTGAGTTTGGTTGTGGAGCTTTCCACAGAGGCTCATTGTCATGAGAATAAGGCATTAAACTATGGGAAAGAAAAGATGGCTTAATTTAAAAGAGTATTATTAGAAGTGAAGATATAATGTCCAAAACATATTAAGGGGCTTGTATCAACATGATTTGATGGTAAGAGAGAAAGGATCCTGTATCATTTCAAAGATCTTTGGAAGGAGTGGTGGTATGAAAGGTGGAATGAGGAATGCAGGAGGAAGAGCACTTTGGAGGTTGATAAATTCACTTTGAAGATTTTAGTTTGAGATGCTTAAGTAACATCAAAATGGCATATAGGTTTATGGTTCAAGAAACATCTGATCTAGACAGACAAATTTGGGAGCCATCACAGAAGAGGTGACAACCAAAGACTATGGAGTGAGCAGGACAAGCAAGTAGAATGTGGAGAGCAAAAGAAGTATATCGTGAATAATTCTGGGAAACACCAATATTCAAGGGGAAAAAAGGAGAGACAGATGTCTTTGAAGGAGACAAAGAAAGAAAGGACCAAAGAGGGCAGAGAAAAACCAGGAGGAAAAAGGATCACAAATGCCAGGGAAGAGAGACTGAAGAAAGAGACGGTGGTCAACAGGTCAAATTCTGCTGTTAAGTAAGTGTTAAATGTTAAGTAAGATAAGAACGGAGAGTTGGATTTAGTAACTCAGAGATTATAGGTGACCTTGGTGGCAACAGTTTCAGCAGAGTGTTGGGAGGCAGAAAACAGACTGTGGAGAGTTAAGGAGTTAATTTAAAATGACAAAAGTGTGACAGTGAAAGTAAATTATTCTCTTATACGGCTTGACAGAAAAGAGAAGAAATTTAGGGAAAGATTTCAGCAAACATATAGTTTGTAGGTAAGAAGCTATTAGAGAGGGAGAAATTAAAAATACCAGAGATAGAATGTAACTGGTAGAGTAAAGCGCCTAAAAAGACAGGAAGGGGCAGGTTCTTGCATTGCTGGAAAGATTCCCTCTAGGAAGGAGGAGATACACCTCCTCTACTGTGTTGGTTGAGGAATAAGTTAAGAATAGATGCATGTTATTTTTTAGTCATAGTATTGAGAAACTGGAGAAACATGACCTCATTGGAAAGGCTTTAGCTGGTGCTCAAATAAACATGAGTCAATGACGTTATTTGATGAAGAGGGGGCAGTTTCTACTCATCTCAAAACTGAGATGGTAAATAGCCAAGACTCTACACTAACATGGATCTTGGGCAGTTAAAATGTTCCCTTCACAGTAGTTCCCCAAGCACCATTTTGCACTCCCACCAAGAACAGATATGTGATCTAGTTTCTCCACATCACTGCCAGCATTTGGTGATGCAAGTCCCCTTCCTGGTTCTTTCTTTCCCAGACGTTCCCTTCACTTCTTCCACTTCTGGATGGTGAGCCCATTACCATAGAGTCAGGACAGTCTTGTGCTGCAAGGGACTTTCACCACATGCAATCCTGCAAAGTCCTGCCCAACTAAAGTTTGTGTGTGCTACTCTCACCACGTGATTATATATTTTCCTTGATCAGCCCCCAAATACCTCACTCCCCCTCCACATAGCTGCCCAGATATTTCCGTCCCCCTTGTGTCCTGAAATGTGCAGACCAGTCCAAGAGTATGGTCATCTCTTGGAACCGATGGCATGGTATTTCCAGTCAGAATATACCTAAATGCCTAAGACTGACTCTTCTGGGATAATGAGATTAAATGAGCTCCGCTGCTTCTCTTACCAGAATCGAACTGTTGTTACACTTATCCATGTGATACTAGTAAAGTGTGTGTTTAAGCTCACTTTAAATGAGAGAGAAAGTTAGTCTTCTAATAAAATTTGAATATCTTCGACATTAGAAATCATGATATTTTATAATATCAAGTAATAATAGGTTGAGGCTTTTAAAATACTGACTGTACTGAGAACAAGTATGTCAAGGCTACTTGAAATAATGAAAATGGATTTTGCTAGAACAGTGTGGAATCTTGATGAAATGTTTATATTTTATCCTTTACTTGTGCTTCCCTTTGTACTCGGTAGATAGTTTTTTCAATATGGAATAGTAGTGCTCTGTGTTTCTGCTCATGTCAGGGAGAATGGATTGACAGGAAGAAATTTGTGACCATCGTTTGATTGTTTTCATCATTTTCACTATTGTTTTTAATTTTAAATTAATGTAATAAAATATGTTGTTTGTTAATTTGGATAAAGCAATACCTAAGTTAGTATTCAGGTGCCAGATAGTTTATTCACATAGTGATGTACTTTCTTGTTACATGCATAGCTGCTGTTCCATCAGTACTGATCAAAACATCACTTTTACTGTTTATATCTAGCTGACAAAAAGTTAACAAACATAGCATAAATTTTCAGTGAAAAAGGTTATATAAAGGTTTCTCAACCTTAGCTCCCCCATATATACATACTGTACGTATCAAGAGTGGATCATAACCATCTGATAATAATCTGCACATTAATGCCTCTTCCAATTGTGAAGTAATAAGGAAATATGGGGAAAATTTGAGGGTGGCTCTCATGGAATGGACACAAAGTACGAGGATAATTGTGTCTCGTGTGAAAGCTCAGCGTGGAGCACACTATACATGTTGATCAGTCATTCTCCCCCCTCACTGCATTGCTAGCTGAATGGGTATATTAACTAAATGCCATGATGACAGCGTGTAAATTACTTTTGTGCTAAAAAACATGGGCTTCCCCTTGCCAGGGATGTGCTAACAATAACATTAGATGAGTACCCAACCTACCCAAATCAGACCAATGTTAAATCTCCATTAAGATATCATTTTCTAGGTAGACTACCCAGCTAATCACAGAAGATTGATTACGTTGAACCCTGCCCATCACAGAGGTTGCAGAGATTAATCTCCATTACAGAATAGACGTTTACTCTTAAAATAGAGTTGACTTTTCTACAAGCAAAATTTTTGCCATCAGCCTTATTTGTGGACATGTGAGAGAGCCTTATCTATTGACATGGTGTTCCACTCAACATCGCTTCTGACAAGGAACTTATTTTTATAGCAAAATTAGTGAGGCAATGGGTTAATACCTATAGGAGTGACTGCCTTACCATGTATTCAAACAGCAATAAGCAGCTGCTTAATAAAATTGGGAAGTATTTCATTGAAGAGCTAACTTCTTGAAAAGATAAAGAAAATTGACAAACCTTTAGCTAAACTAAGGAAAAATACTCAAATAAATAAAATTATACATGAAAGAGAAAACATTTTAACTGATACTATAGGAATAAGGGATATTAAGGGACTACTGCAAATAATTATATGCCAACAAATTAGAAAGCATAGAAAAAAACAGATAAATTCCTAGACACATATAGCCTGCCAAGAAACAGAAAATTTGAACAAACCAGTAACACGTAATCAGCGATCAAAAACTTCTCAAGAAATAAAAGCCCAAGACCATTTAATTTCACCGGTGAGTTATACCAAACATTTAAAGAATAATAACACAATTCTTTTCAAACTATCACATCCCCTCAAAAAAAATGAAGAGGAGGGAATATTTCCAAATTCATTTTACAAAGCCAGCATTGCCCTGATTTGAAAGCCAGATAAGGTCACTACAAGGAAAAAGAAAACAATAGACTGATGCCTTTGTGAATATTGATGTAAAAATTGTCACCAGTATGTTAGCAAACTGAATTCAACAAAATATTAAAAGCATAATGCACCATGATCACGTGGGACTGATCCCTGGATGCAAGGATGGTTCAACATATGCAAATTAATAAATGTGATCCACCACGTTACTAGAATAAAAGATAAAATTATATGATAATCTCAATAAGTGCAGAACAAGCATTTGACAAAATTCAATATCCTTTCATGATAAAAACTCTCAACAAAGTTGTTCTAGAAGGGATGTGCCTCAGCATAATAAAGGTCAAATATATAAAGCTCACAGTTAATATCATACTCAACAGTGAAAGTTTGCAAGCTCTCTTCTTTTTTTTTCCCATAATGTTTTATTGTCAAATTGGTTTCCATATAACACCCTGTGCTCTTCCCCATAAGTGCCCTCCACCATCACCACCACCTCTTTTCCCCCCTCCCCCTTCCCCTTCAACCCTCAGTTCATTTTCAGCATTCAATAGTCTCTCAAGTTTTACATCCCTCTCTCTCCCCAACTCTCTCTCCCTCCTCTGCTCCCCCGTGTTCTCCATTAGGTCTCTCCTGTTTTCCTGTTAGACCTATGAGTGCAAACATATGGTATCTGTCCTTCTCTGCCTGGCTTACTTCGCTCAGCATGACACCCTCAAGGTCCATCCACTTTCCTACAAATGGCCATATG
>PJEM01019952.1:0-14637 GCA_004023845.1 Helogale parvula
ACAGCAGAGTCCACTACAAGTTTTACGACATACATCTGGCAATGTCAGATAAGCAAAACAACAGAGTCCATATGGTTACTCAAGCGGGTTGTTTGCACACTTTAGGGAGGGAAGCATTTCAGCTTATCTTAGACCACTATTTGAAAAACGACTTCAATTCCATGGTCACTCTAGCGCCTGAAATTTTCCATTCCTACATCTTCAAGGCACCGGACACGGGAATGGAGCTCTCTTTGACTCTCCGGACCAGACTACTGAACCACCTCACTGGATACCATGAGCAGCAGAAGCCTCTGCTCCCAGGTAAGCCCTGTCCAAATGCCTGGTGTAGAAGAATCTACGAGATATCTTTTTTTGTGTGTGTCACAAAGTTTTTGGGGGTCATTTGTTATAAAGCAAAAGGTCGCTGGAACAGGATGGTAGGAGAGGCTTATAAACATATAAACTTCCTTGAAATGAGGAAGCCCTTGAAAATGTATGAATAAGACTTTCAAGCTCTCAGAGATTGTGGGGAGCTGCCAGAAGAACAAAGATCAGCCGCCTGTAGGCAAGGAAGTGCCACTCCCTGTGGGGAGCTGCCAGAAGAACAAAGATCAACCGCCTGCAGGCAGGGCAGTGTTGGCCTCTCAGGCGCTGTGCTAAAACTTCAGTTTGGTTCCTCCTTTACTCTAGCCTTAATTACTTGACCCTGTTTCCTAGCAACCGACCTAGGTCAGCTGCCTTGCTTCCCACCTTGAACCCTTTATAAGATGTTTGTATTCTCTCAATAAATGGGGCTTGATCAGAAACTTTGTTTTGCCTCCATTCTCTGTGCTCCCTGCCCTACCCTATTCTCACTCCCTCCCTCAGGAACCTGTGTCTACTGACCAGCGGGTGGGCCAGGCGGGACAAGAGATATGTGAGATTTCAAAACTAATTTGGAAGCCAACTTTTAACTTTGCCTATTCAGGACATTAAACACAGTTACCATTTTCCACAGGTCACCATATATGTTTTTGAAAAGTATGTATTTAGGGGTGCCTGGGTGGTGTGCTAGTGCAGAACCTGCTTGAGATTCTCTCTCTCTCCCTCTGCCCCTCTCCCCTGCATGTGAGTGCACTCTCTTTCTCTCAAAAATAAATAAATAAACTTATTTTTTAAAGTACATTTTTGTGAGGAAGGGAGAAAAGGCGCTTCACCACATTAGAATGGCTTTCAAAGGAAAGAGATGAGCAACATCAAATGTTGGCAAGGATGTGACAACCAGAAGTCTCACTGATCCCTGGGGGGAGTGCGTAATGGCACAGTCCCTTAGGAACATCATCTAAAACTGAACATATGCATCAATTCAATTCCATTTCGAAGTATATGCCTGACAGAAATTTATGTATATTTTTATCCAAAGATCTGCATATGAATGTTCATAGCAGCACTATTCTTAATAGCCCCAAACTGAGAATAACCCCAAAACCCACCAGCAGTTGAAGGAATAAATAGATGGGAGTATATTTATGAAACAAAGTACTGTGTGGCAATGAGAATGAATGAATTGTTGCCAGACAAAAATCCTGGGCAACTCTCATGAATAGGAGGTTGAGGGAAAGCAACCAGAGTCAAAGAATATATATAATGTGATTCCATTTGCATAAAGTCGAAAAACAAGCAAATTAATCTACAGTGTTGGAAGTTAGGATAATGGTTACATGGTTACCTTGGGCGGTAGTGACTGAAAGAGACCGTGAGGGGGGCTTCTAGAGTTGTGGTAATGGTTTTTTTTTTTTTAATGTTTATTTATTTTTGAAAGAGAGAGGGAGAGAGAGAGAGAGAGAGAGAGAGCAGGAGAGGGATAGACAGAGAGGGAGACACAGAATCTGAAGCAGGCTCCAGTCTCCGAGATGTCAGCACAGAGCCCAACGCAGGGCTTGAACCCATGAACCGCAAGATCATGACCTGAGCTGACACTTAACTGACTGAGCCACTCAGGCGCCCCTGTGGTGATGTTCTGATTCATCACTGGTGCTAGTTATGTCGGCGTTTTCTGTACGCATGTTATACTTCAAACTAAAATGGTAAAAACAGGAGGAAGCACATACTCTCAAAGCAAAGGATAGGTCTTTAAAAAATGAATTTGGCTTTTTAAAATGTTTTTTTATGAAAAACTTTCCAAAACCAGTGTAAATTGCATTATGGCTGTGACAATGTCCGCGGGAGAAGAAAACCAGGGTGACATGGCCAGCGCCGAGTGGAACTGTGGGGAACATGCCAGGCCTCCAAGGAAGGTGCTTCTCAGTGGCTCTTTGCTGTCAACTGTATTGTGTGCACATGAGGAGGATCTTCCCCAGCCTCTTGCAGGCCATGGCACATGTAGAAAATGGCAACACTGAAATGATGTTCTGGGGTATCAGATGGGGCTTCTGGCAGCCAAAAGACTGGCTAGGTCGTCCAGGTGCCCCAACGATGAGGGGTATCACCCCCTTGGCACACCTGTGGGAAGATACACTTAGAGCGTGTGGGAAGACATGAGCCTCTGTAACACATTTTTAGTTCTCTTGCTCTTCTTCAGGAAAATCCAGCTCTACATCCCCCTCACCTCTGCATATGGGTCCCATTTGCAGTAGTAAAGATCAGGGGGTTCAGGGGGTCAGGGTTTATGCAGCATTCTGGGTCTCTTCTCTGTGTTGTGGCCTCATCTCCCCTTCCAGCCTCACTTCCTACCTCTCCTCCCACTCCACACCCCCATCCCCTAAGCAAATTACATCCTGGGCACACTGCACTTGTCTGTCATCTAGAAACATCTCCTAAGACCCCAAAACATCCAAGTCTTTCTTTTTCTCCATCATATCTATGCTCAGACCTTCCCTTCTCTATGATGACACACTTTGACTTGTGTTACTGGGGTGTGTGTGTGTGTGTGTGTGTGTGTGTGTGCATGAACATCTTCTTGGGCCCTGATTTCCTATCTTGCCCATAGTAGGAGCTCAACAGTTGTTTCTCGAATGACTTCAGACTGCAGAGGGACCCTGATAGTAACCCCACCCTACCTCTATTCTTGATGGTCACTCACTGTCCCCTTAAGTCAGAGCCCCCAACCTCCCAGGGCACCTATCTTACGGGTCCCTGCACATCCTGCCAGAGGCTTGGAGCCCTGCAATCTGGATGAGGTACAGCCTCAGGACTTAGACCCCTCCCTCCTGGCTCACACTTTAGGATTGCTGTTATGCTAATTGTGGTGTGACAAAGGGAAAAGGTGACTGCGCTCAGCCTCAACCCTGGCTCCTCTTTCAAGCAGCAGCCTGCATTACCAGCATGTGGCCACAAAGGGGCTCTACTGGGCAACTCTTGGGCAGAGTGGAGGAGGGTTCTGTGGGAATACCTCCCGTCTTCTCCCCTCCTCTCCTCTCCAGTGTCCTTTGACGGCCTTATCCTGACGTTTTACCCCTTAGCCAACCAGCAGCTGTTTTATATCTTGACACATTCCTCCTTGCTTTCCACAGAGCGAGGGCCTTCTACTTTTGTCAGTTCCGCCTCCTTTAGCAGAGCCTACACCATGAGCTCCCTGTCTTTCAGGACATGGGGTGGAAGATTGTCCTGTTCCATCTTTTCAACATCTCCTGACTCGGCCTCCCTTCTGTTTCCCCCATTGCCACCCAAGATCAGGTTTGCCCTCTGTGGCCAGGATTAACCCAATGGCTTCCTGGAGGATCCCCTGTCTCCAGATAGCCCCTGTCCGTCTGCTGTCCACCCTGGAGCCAGAGAGAACTTACTGCCCTCAGGCTCTGGCCTTCAATGGCTCCCCGAGTCCCGGACATTCACACAGCACCTCAGGTGCCTGAAGATCCGGCTGCCTGATTCTCCAGCCTCCTGTCCCTCTTCTCCTCTTGTGCTCCATCCAGCAATACTGAAATACCTGTAGGTGCTCAACACATGGTGATATTTCAAGCCTTCATACTTCATACACGTCCTTTTCTGTGACCCGCACCTCCTCCACCCTTGCCCTGGTTCCCCATACTTCTCCACCTGACAGAGACCTGTTCCATCTTAAAACTGCCAATTCTGACCTGCCCTTACCTGACCCAAGACTCCTTTCCCCACCCCAGAGCCCCTCCTCTGAATGGGTCCTGATCCCTTGACATAGGTCTCTCATTGTATCTGTCACTCAGACCCATGTCTGTCGACAGACAGCACCGTCCACGAAACGGGTTCTGTGACTGTCTCAGCCTTGTGCTTCAGCAGAGGCGCCAGACCTCCCGTATCTCTTTCCTCAAAACCAACAAACACGAGGACAGATGGCCCTTATTTATTTCTGGGGAGGGAGAAGGGCCACCCACAGAAGCTATCTGCAGCTCGAGGTGCAGATGGAGGGTGGCCGCTCCATACCCCCCGTGGAGCCCGTCCCCTTCCCTGGGTGCATCCTTCCGTGTTTGCTGTAGCTTCCCAGTGAACTGCGCCTGGCTCTCACAACTTTCATCCACCTCCCTCGGAACCTGTCTGTGCGAGGACACAAACTGGCGCTTGGTCACCAGCTCGTGAAAACACTCGTTCTTTTGCAGGGATTTGCACGGCTGCCATCACCATCAGATGGCAAGTACGCTTTGTGGTTTCCCAGAGCTGAACTCATCCTGAGATTTGTGTAAATGCCTTCGTTTGCTGGTAAGGAGAGGACCTGCGGCCGGAGGGGGAGGCCAGAGTCCGGCTGTCCCTCCAGCGATGTTAGGCGCCAACACAGCAGCCCGGGGCCACTGGCCTGGGGACGCTCTCTTCCCCTGTTGTGTGGAGGCGCAGAGGGCCCACCCAGCCCTCGACCCCAGGGTGCAGAACCGGCCCTCTGCAAGGAAGCCCAAGGACAGCCTGCCAGTCACCTGGCTCACTGGCGGTGGTGACCGTTCCCAGCAATATGCATTGCACCTGCTGGTTCCCCCAGGGAGTGTCCTGAGCTAGCACATTCCTGCTCCTGCTGGGCAGCAGGTACCAGAACCGAACTCTGTCTCGCACCGACTCTCCAGCCTTGCTCCTCAAGAAGGAGGGATCTGGGTGGGCCATTTGGCCAGTGTACGCTGTACATTCCCTCACACTCATCATGCACTCACACACACACCCAAACACACCGCATCACATACACAGATGCACACTTCTGCTGCATCACACACACCCATGCACATCTGCACACACACAGTCAGAGGATTGTGCCAACACAGCCTCTGGGGCCCTGGCCTTTAGGATGCTCTCTCCACCTGTCTCGTGGAGGCGGCCTTCCCCACACCCCTGCTCCTTGTACCCCCACATCTGTGCATCCTCCTGGGAGGCCTTGCCCTCACCGACGCTGCCCTCCACTTGTGCTGCAGCCTCCTCAGGGTGTCCTTCAGCCAAACTTCAAAATGGGGCATCTGGCTGCCGGCCCCTTCGGACGGCTCCCAGCAGTCCCCCCCCACCTCAGGTGGTGCTGTAGCGCCCTCCCTGGACAGCAGGTGGTCCCAGGGCCTTGCAGAAGTGGTGAGGGGCATCACTGCTGTGACTGGGCTACGAAGGCTGGCTCTGCCTTGCCGCTGCCTTCCTGCCGGATGCTCCTCGTGCTGGGGTGCCCATAGTGGCAGGAAGCACTGGCCCACGACTCACGGGGAACTGAGGCCAGGATCTGGCCTGCCAACACCCTGGTGATGAGGCTAGATGTGGGTCCCTGTCAGATGAGACCACAGCCCCTCCTGGCACCTGACGGAAGCCTTGCAGCAAAGAAGGGGCGGGGAGCCGGCTGGGCTGTGCTGAGCCCATGAGCCACAGACACCGCCAGGGGATGACTCTGCTATTTCAAGCAGGGTGAGATTACTAGAACACTAGCTAAGTTCCTACCTTTGTCTGGAGGTCGGTGCTTTGTTGTCCAAATATTCTGGAAGCAACACCTTGAGCCATAAGCTCAGCGTACATCTGCCTCCCATGCCCCCAAAGAGAGTGTGGCACCCCCATCCTCCCCATTGCCTGGAGGGGGGCCCTCTGGTCGCTGTCCCTGGATCTCGCATTGGCCGTCTGTCCCATGGACCTGTTCTCCAGTCTCACATCCATCTGTCCTGAGTGGCTGCAGTGCACTTCTGGACTTGCCCAGTCTGCCCCTGCCAGCTGACATGTATGCTGCGTCTGGGGCACTGTCCCCAAGTCCACCCCTGTCCCCACTGGGCAGTGCCTGGAAACTAGAGGAAGGGCCTGGGCTGATCCGTCTCTGGCTCCGGGTGCGGATTCTGTCCCTGATTCTGCTGATGGCACCCCCTGAGCCAGATCAGCTCCAGCGGCCACAGAGGGGCCCCTGCGGCCGCCCTCTCCCTTGTAGAGGCTGCAGAGAGGGGTCATGCCCTCACCGGTGCCAGGGCATGGTGGAGCCGGCTGCACGCAGCACTGCGTGGCCCCCAGGCAACGGCTGGTGTCCCTGCAGTGAGGTGGGGCAGCAGATACCCTGTCCCTGGCTCAGTGTCTGTCACTGTTTGGATTGGGTGCTTCTCTAAATCCCCTGTTCTTTTTTAAATGGTGCCTGTTCTTGCCTCCCACATTCTGCTCCCATATCTGACTTCCTCCTAGTCCCTCTCATGTCCTCTGTGGGCCTCAGAGCAGAATTAGCCCTGCCGTCCCTCCAGCAGTGTCTCTTCCTGTCCTGTGATCTGTTTGATGTGCTCGTTCCTCACAGGGGCAGGCAGGCCTTGTCTTGGGACACATGGGAACACAAGGGACAAACACTGGAGTGGGGGCAGGACACGTACTTCAGTAGAGGTGGAATATGAGCAGATGTCCCAGCAGGATGATGCCGAAGATCGAAACCAGCAGGATGAAGAGCCCAATGACCAGGCCCGCCAGGTGTCTGCCTTCACAGGGAGCAGGGGGAGGAACAGCAGCCGGGTGCCAGCCTCGGCAGTGTCTGTGGAGACAAGGGAGACACGTATGGGTCCAGCACCTGGGGCAGGGCCAGCCTCTCCTCCGGAGACCGTGCTCTGAAGTGGGGGAGGGTCAGCAGCCCGAGGGAGCCCCTTCCCTGCCTGGGTGTGTGCCCTACACCTCACCCAGGTGCCCTTGTGGCCCCCTGACCGACATAGAGATCACAGCCCCACTTGATGGGTCTGGAAGGTGACGCTTGGGGAGGATGACTACGTGTCCAGGTGGCAGAGCCTGACCCCCTGTCTGGCCCAACTCCCGCCCTGAGCCAAAGGCCACGCTGCTGTGCTGGGCCCTCCTGGTTCTCAACCGGCTGCACTCACAGGGAACTGCTGGACGGTGGCTGGTGCCTTGGGGCATTTCCAGGACTTGGTCTTCTGTGTCCCTGGGGCTGCTGACACTTCCAAACAGAAGTGTAGAAAAGCACTGAGGAGTCAGCAGGCAGGCCCATGGAGACAGAATTCCAGAGGAAAGGCTCTCGCCACCCCTCCTCGAGGCTAGGAAGTACTGACTCCAGTGTCTCATGTGGCATGTTAGGTGGCCAAGGCCCATTGTGCCGTGTGGCCACGGGCCTCGGGGACTGCAGTGCCACATTATTTATTGATTGAGGGCCATGAGGGACCCCATGGGTGGAGGCCTTTCACAGGGAGGCCTCAGTGCCCTCCTGTGACTGCTCCGGATGGAGCCGGCACAACCAGCTGGTGTAGAGCTAGGGTCAGGCTCCTGGTCCAGGGTTAGGTGGGGTGCAGGCACCCGGCCAGCTCAGGGTGCCCCTGACCCTGCCCCAAAGCCCAGCCTTCTTACCATCTCCTGTAGCCTCAGTCCCCCAGGGGATGCCCCGAGGCCACCTCCAGTTTCTGTGCCTCAATGCTTCCAGAGGAGCTCCCCTTGCACCCTAAGTGCGGCAGTGAGGAGGGGCCCACCTGGCTCACAGGAAGGGACACAAAGGCTCTGGGCCAAGTGCAGGTCGCAGGCTTCCTCCACATCCCTGCCACGGCTCACTCAGGCACCCGCCCAGTCTGGGTCAGGACCACCCCCCCTGCGCCCCACTTCCCATGTTGCACAGAACTCTGGGTGCTGTTCTTACATCAAGAGGCCCTGGAGCCCAGCCGGTTGGGGAGGCCATGGGAGCCGGGACAGGCGCTTGGCCGGCCAGTGGCCCACAGGGCACATTCTCCACACACCCTCCTGGGGGTTGTGCACGCTTCTGTACACAAATGACATCTTGTGCTTTGGCATCCGAACAAAATCACTGCTGTCCTCTTTCCTGTGCTCAAAAGACACAGAGAATGATTTATCCATGCAAAATTAAATCCTGGTCCGAAATTCTTGGAATGAGCTGCATTTTCTTCCTTTGGGCTTTCTGCTGCTGTGACAGTTAAGAAACTAACATTTCGATCTTAATCAATGTCTTTTCTTATCTGAAGTTTGTCTCCATCATTGTTTTCCAGAACATGTAGAGGTTCTTTTTACATAGATCTTTAGGCGGAGAGGGAAAACATGAGCATCCCCGAAGGGTCAGGTGGATATGGAGGGCGGCCCGGGGCTCCTGCTCTGTAGCGAGGGGACGGCATGGGGGCTGCCGGGCACCCCCAGGTCCCCAGTACTCATTAGACTTTTCTAACCATGAGACCTTTGCTCTTCCTTCTGCTCAAACAGCAAAGCTTTTCAGGACTGAACAAGTGGAGCATTTTTCACATGGCCTTGACTGGGCTGCACGCCCCAGAGCAGGACGCTCCATGAAGGGCTGCAGGGAGCTCGACGCTCCTTGAGGAGGCTGCACGCTGCATGGCTCTGTGGACGGTGGGACAGCAGTGGAGCCCTTGAAGGACCACAGGCCGGCAAAGGCCGCTGTGTCTGAGCTGGGTGGGGCAGGGAGCGCCTGTGACTTTCTGGCCACTCACAGCCTTGGCCCTGGCACGTGGGGTCTTGGCGAAGCCCACAGGCCCTGCACCACGCCCATGCAGGGCTGGACACCTGCTCCCAGTGCAGCCTTGGCCCACATCCTCTGTGCTCTGACAACCTCGAGGGAGAACACGGCCAGGCCTGGGCCAGCGGGTCAAGGACGAGTCAGCTCAGCCCACTGTGCTCCTTGTGATGGGGATGGGCTTCTACATTTGGAAGGGGCTCTAGGCCACCAGGTTTCAGAGCCAGACAAGGAGAACAGAAGGGCACCAAGGACCGCTGTGCTGGGGACAGGACTGGACCCTCCCCACTGCCTGTGGCCCCCACTCTCTTACCCATGAGGCCCCCAGCCTGCAGACATCCTCTCTTGGGGCCCCTGCCCTTCCCCACTCCTTTGTCCCCTCTCCCTCCGTGCCACTCCTTTCACACGCCCCAGTCGTCAAGTCCCCCTGCCTCACGCAGTCCTTTCACCCTCCCACCTCCCACGTCCCTCTTACCCCTCCCTCACCACCCCTACCCCTCCCTCTGCCAAGGACCTCGTCTCCCTCCCCCAGGACCCTAACCCTGCCCACGGCAAGGTCCCTCCTCCATTCTCCTCGACTACCTCCCCCACCCACAACCCTGTCACCCCTCTTCCCTGCTGGGTCTCCCTCCCCCTCCCCCAGTACTCTGCCCCTCCCTCCTAGACCTCCTCCCCACAGCCCCTCACCAGTAATTTTTCTCCGCACACAGTTGTTCAGCCATCTGCAGTGGTGGTCAAGGTGAGATACACACTTGAGGCAGGAACCGCAGTGTTTGGCCTTCTTAGTGCTGCAAGGCAGAATTCAGGATGAGCAGCCCGTTGGCAGTGTGTGCAGGAGGAAGACAGAGTCAGAGGGGAGAGACAGGCGCCAGGGAACACTAGGCCCCAGGTGGGGTCCCTTCCCTCAGCCACGCAAGCCACGCAGTGCCACCAGTTCCCACCCTGAGTCACAGGCCTCCCTCCCAGGCTGCCTGCTGAGCCCTCAGTCTCCATCTGAGCCCATAGATCAGTGAGGGGCCCTGCGTGTCTGAGGGCCACTGCTCCTCCTTCAAGGAAAGTGGCACCAGTCAGCTACATGAAAGCAGAAAAGCCTGGGGAGGGCCCTGCCCGAGCACAGCACGGGAAGAGGGCAGGTCCGCACGGCAGGGGCAGCGCCATCAGGGCCATCTGTCCCCCACGCTGGGCACTATCCTCAGTCCCCGAGGTGGGGCCAGGTCTGCACGAGGGTGAGGTCACAACCACGCACATGGCCTGGGCGGCAGCGGCGCACACTTACCCACAGTCGCTGGGAACTGGAGTGCAGGGCGCTGCCGAAATCGGGCCCCCATGGGCTCTGCGGTCGTGTGGACTCTGGCGAGTTGGGGCCTCTGGAGAGAGTCGATGCATGTGGCAGCAAGGTGGCAGTCTCGCCCCTGTCCCTGCACTGGGGCTCGTGCTCGGCTCCCATACTTGCTGGGTTCTTCTAGTTTGGTGGTTCTCTCTGTTTCCCTGACATTCTCACCAGGATAAATAGACGGTTCCCAACAAATGCATGCGCTCCTGCCTCCTGCCTGGGCCAGACAGTGCACTTAACAAGAGCTCCACCCCTCCACACGCTCACACACCACGCGTGCAACACGCATGCACATGCTACAAATCACACATTCTACATATGTGACCTACCACACACGCATACACCCTGCAGCACACACACATATGCAACACACACCAGGACACACTCACATGCACATATCACACTCACACACACATGCACGCACACACACATGCACCTCACACATGCAGCAGGCACACAGGGTTTCTGAACTCATTTCTCACTCCTGAACTTTCTCGTGCTATTTCATTGACCTGGAGCCACGTCTCCACCCCCCCTTCCCCCAAAAACCATCTCTGGCCACCTGCAGTCCTCCTGTGCGCACATCTAAGCACCCAACACCCGACGGGCCAGCACGTGCGTGAGGAGGGCAGGGACGGCAGAAGCGAGGAGGAGGGAGGCACAGGTATGTGTTAGCACTCACGTGCATACACACATGCATTGACACACACACGTCTACACACATGCTCACACGTGCACCAGCGCACACATGCACATATGCTCACACGTGCACCAGCACACACATGCACGTATGCTCACATGTGCATTGGCACACGTGCACGTGCACATGTGTACAGCAGACTCAATATATGCACATGTGTGCTCACACATTCACTCACACGTGCACTGGCACAAAGGCACAGGTGTGCACCACCACGAATACACATGCACAAAGGTGCAGACATAAACATGCACGCTCACCTGCCACAGGTGTACTCAATTGCACGAGCACAGATGCACGTACAAGACTGCTCAAGCATGCACACTCACACCTGTGTACACTCCCCCCCATCACCGGTGGCTCCCAGCAGAAAAGAGCAGCAAGGTGAATTCCCCTCAGCCAGCACTCTGCCCAGACAGCCCCTCTCCCTGGAGAGTCCAGGGTGGAGGTGCTGTGGTCCTGCTGTGCGTCCGTGGCCAACATGTGGCCAGTGTGGCTCTGAGGGGTACCCTCCCATGCTGGCCACCTGTCCAGTCACTCTGACCATCAACAGCGTCTGTGGATTCTGACCGGGATCCTTTCAGCTTCCTGGGGCAGCAGGCCCAGGGAGGCGACCCGAGAACCAGGTCCCACCTTCATGGTTGTGACACGCCCAAGAAGGAGCAGCCTGAGCCCCTGTGGGGCCCGTGGCACTAATCAGGCATTTAATGAATCTCAAGCAACTTGCCACAAAATGAAGTGGACTAAAAAATAAATGATCCAAAAGCAGGTAGGAAAGATAGATAGTTTCATGAAATGTTTGTATCCGTTTTTATAGATATGTGTAGATACCAGATCTCCATGCAAAATGTATTTTTCCCCTGCGGATCAGGGTTAAAAAGTTGGAAGAACATGATCTATTTCATTTGCACTGAAACGTACAATGGTTTCCACCCAGTGGACCTATCAAGAGTGAATTGTGTGTGATAAGATCTTGTTCAAAGAAGGGGTCGTTTGCTACATTCCTTCAGGGGTGTTGTCAAACACGCTCACAGAACACATGGATGGTAGACATTAAGTCGAGTGAAGGGGCTCTGATCAGACTGAGTTTTCCGGAATGATCACTTCCCTGGCTTGTGCTCATCATGTGGCTGTTGCTCAGAGTTCCCTGTTCAAGCACAGACTTTCCTTCACTAATCATGCCGAACTTGTGCCGTTTGTCACGTTCACTGGTTACAAATCATTGTCCTCCTCTTTTCTCAAAACCCACCCTCACTGTATCTCTTACGCTCACATGCAACCACCTGACAGCACCTTTATAAACATCTGTAGTGAGGAGTGCGGGGCTGGAAGACACCAGAGGGGGGTTATGAAGTATTTAAGGCATCACGAGTGCCTGAAAAGAGAATTCAATTGATAGTTGACATCTGAAATCCCAGCAAGGTAAAACATAAAGAATGAGACAATTCCTGTAGGTGGCATTTCCAAATACAGTGCTGACCAGGTTGCTTATATAAATTATTTTCTAAAGTGGGGAAGCAACAGAATCTCACAGAATGTGTGAAACAACGTCTTAGTCTTTGCTCATGTGCCTTCTCATTTTGGAGAACAGTACTTTTGCAACTTCCAAACATGTTTTCCAGATCTTACACACTCTGGAGCCCCAAGAAGCTGAGCGGAGGCCATCAGTAAAGAGAGTGGAAGGTCTGCCATCAGAGAAAGGGACAGAACTGACTTGTGCAGGTAAAAGCTCTCCCAACTTTTAATTTGTAAATATATCAAACCTATAAAAAATTGAAACAAAAATAGCACAACAAAGGTCTATAGAGTCTTACTGTATCTTATTTCACTAATCTTTAACATTTTGCCATTTATTTCCTTTTTCATATATATAGATGACAGAGAGAGAGAGAGAGAGAGACCAAGTAAGTTGCAGGCATCCTACCAAACCCCCCTAAATGCTTCAGCAGCTGCCTGCAAAGAGCAAGCACATTGTCCTGTAGAACCAGTGCTTCACGCTGAAACCATAGCGTCTCCTATGACCGAGCCCAGCCCCCAGCCCCTGGTATTCTTGATCCTGTGCCACTTCCAAGTCCCAGAATAAGTGTATCTTCCTTACCCCATGGGTGGGGCCAAGCCCCCAGGCCCAGAGGACACACGAATGCTTGACAGTGCAACCCCATTGGCATGGAGGGATGGGAAGAACATGGCCAACCCAGTGGAGGGGCTCTTGCTGGGCTGGAGGGAAAACCGCGTGAGGACGAGCAGGGGCTCTGAGGTGTGGGGCTGCCTTTCTTCCCAACATTAAAGGTCTAACATGTCTGAGGGGCACTGACACCCGATTCCTGACAAGGTCCACCCTGCCTAGTAAGGCATTCAAGGCCCTTCTGGAACTGGTTTGGGTTTACCTCTCCAACCTCATCCCCTCGCCTCCTGACAACCTGCCTTCCAGCCTTCCCCACAGATAAAACTCCCCCTGCCACGTGGCCATCATATGTGTCTTTTGTGTCCTCTTTGCCCCCCCCATCTCTTCTGAGCCCCCCAGGTCTGAGTAAGTTAGCTTCTCAGCCCCTGTAATGCCTCCCTTCTCCTTTCTTTCTTAATGTTTATTTATTTTTGAGGGAGAGGGCAGGGGCAGAGAGAGAGGGAGACAGAGAATTTGAAGCAGGCTCCAGGCTCTGAGCTGTCAGCACAGAGCCCAACGTGGGGCTCGAACCCATGAACTGCAAGATCAGGAACTGAGGAGAAGTCAGATGCTTAATCGACTGAGCCACCCAGGCATCCCTCCTTTCTCCTTTCTGCAGAGCCGCACACGGATGTGATTGCCTGCGGGCTCACAACTACCAGCTCCGTGCGGGCAGAGCTGGGTCTCTTCAGGCCCCATTTCAGGACAAGACAGGAGTGCATGTTCAACCGGTATTTACTGACATGCTGAGTCAACTGTCCTAGATGAGGAACTAGGGCCCCTGCAGTTTGCCTTCTTTCACACCCTGCCTCATGCTAGGTGCTCAGTGCATGGTGAGTATTATAAGATGAAATCTGCATCCTCACAGAAATAGGGAACCGAGTGTGAGATGCACAGAAGGCCAAACTGTAATCCAGGAAAACGGGGTAAATAAATGGTGCATTCCAGACCAGAAGCAGCCAAGGGGACTTGCTAAAAACACACATTCTTGACCTTCATACTGAGAAGGTCCAAGGATCTCATGATGTCAGTGACCCAGGAGACTCTGAGGGGCTCGACAATGGGCTGGCCTTTAGGATCCACCTGCAATTAGGGGCTAACACTTCCTAAGATGGAGTGGGCACAGACAGGACCTCCCCACCAGATCTTCGAGGCCTTTATGGGCGTGAGACAAAGGTACCGGGCACAGCGGTATTCCGCGTCTGGGCGCTGAGAGTGCCACCGCCTCCGACAGCCCACCTGCCTGTAGCCCAGAAAACTCGCGCCGGATCCGCACCCTCGGACCTGGGGGCGGGACTTCCGGCCCTGAGGGCGGAGGACTTTCTGTGAGTGGCAGGAACCTTGTCGAGTCCTGGGAGCGGGTACCGTCAGTGGACATGTCTCTGTCCAGCCACCACCGTCGCCGCCACTGCCACCGCCGCCATCACCACCGACGCCAGCGCCGTGGGACAAAGAGACCCGGTAGGGACAGGGGTGCCTCGCGTGGGCTGAGGGCGACCGAGTATGGTCGGGGTGTGGGAGGGGGTGCCGTGAGGGGCTGGCGCGCCTGGGGTAGGGGTTGCGGGTGGGAGTCTGTAGGAGCCCAGCTCGAATTAGGAGTAAAAGATGTGGGGGAGGGGATGTTA
>PJEM01019953.1:0-14650 GCA_004023845.1 Helogale parvula
ACCGAACACCACAGCTTACCGTCGCCCGCCTACATGTTTTCACAACACTTAGGTGAGCCTGCAGTGAGGCAAAGTCATCAAACACGAAGCCTATTTCAGAGTAAAGTGCTGACTATCCCAGGTAACTGGTTGAATACAACCCTGAGAGTGACAGAATGGCTGTTAGGTGTGTCACCGGTCCACCCTTCTGATCACGTGGCTGCCTGGGAGGCAGGAAGGGCTCTTACCATATATGAATTCAAAATCTGAATTTCAGCTGCTACTGAATGGTGTCGCTTTCACACCATCATAAAGACACAAAATTTTGGGGCGCCTGGGTGGCTCAGTTGGTTGAGAGGCCGGCTTCGGCTCAGGTCATGATCTCGCATCCGTGGGTTTGAGCCCCACGTCGGGCTCTGTGCTGACAGCTGGCTCAGAGCCTGGAGACTGTCTTCGGATTCTGTGTCTCCCTCTCTCTCTGACCCTCCCCTGCTCATGCTGTCTCTCTCTGTCTCTCAAAAATAAATTTTAAAAATTAAAATTAAAAAAGATACAAAATTTTAAGTCGAACCGTTATAAAATGGGAACTGCCTGTACTCCTATAACCTCATTTACACCATTTTAGGAACGTCAGTATGAAAGACTTTGTCACTTCACTCTCTTTCACCCCATTTCCTCAGGCCGGAAGTCATTTGCAGGGAAAAGCCTTACTCCACAATTTGAGGTGGAACCGAGTGTAGCAAAGTCATGTATTACCAGAAACTCTCCCTCACGAGCCTATCTGGACGTGCTTTGCGTAAGGGTGGGAGGTGGCATCTCTGCAGAAGAAAGAAGACAAAGAGAAGGACAGCAGGGTCCACTCTCTGACACCAAATGATGATATCACTGTGAGGTCCAGCGCTGGCTGTGTCAACCCGTTTTCCTGAGTAATCAATCACAGGCATCCACTGAGAGGGTCTCAGCTTCAGTAAGTGGATAAAGCATTCACGTAGAGTAATCACAATGAGACCCATCCAAATGTGTGGCAGTGAGGAAGACAGGGACAGAGGCAGGACCCACAGCCCTGGTGGAAAATTAACATCACTCATAAATACATGCAGTTACTTGGGTAGAAAAAGAGTTACAGGAACACCTGCTTTGACATTTCACTATTCTTTTTTTTTTTTTAATGTTTTTTATTTATTTTTGAGTGAGACAGAGAGACAGGGTGAGGCAGGGGAGGGTCAGAGAGAGAGGGAGACACAGAATCCGAAGCAGGCTCCAGGCTCTGAGCTAGCTGTCAGGCTGTCAGCACAGAGCCCGATGCAGGGCTCGAACCCACAAACTGTGAGATCATGACCTGAGCCGAAGTCGGATGCTCAACTGACTGAGCCACCCAGGCACCCCCACTATTCTTTTTTTTTTTTTTTAAACACTTTAGGGGCATCTGGGTGGCTCAGTCAGTTAAGCCCTCAACTTCGGCTCAGGTCATGATCTCTGGGTTACTAGTTTGAGCCCCAGGAGGAACTCTGTGCTGACAGCTCAAAGCCTTGAGCCTGCTTGGGGTAGTTTGTCTCCCTCTCTCTCTGCCCCTTCTCTACACACTATGTCTCAAAAATAAAGAAACATTAAAAAACATTTTTAATTAAAAGAAAAAAAACACTTTAGACCTGGCATGAGTTAACTGGTGTCATTTTTAAACCTAGAACAGTCTTTATAGGAGAACTCCGGCCCCACTAATGACCAGTTATAACATACTCTTCAGAACTGCTGTCAGCCACCTCACATCAGGACACACAGACATGATGACCAAGGGGCTCTGGGACCCTTAGGAGAGGTTGGAGGCCACCTCACACCACCAGGTCTGAGCCGGTAGTGTTCAGCAGGTCAGTGAAAGAGGGCGTTTCCTCCACAGAAAGGAAGGACATTGGGATAAAGGAATTCTTCGCAATCTCTTTATTCAACTCATTGTTTCAGAAACCCAAAGGAGCTAAGACTCAACCCAAATCATTAAGTGGTTAAATGAGACTCACCCCAGGGGCTGCGCCCACACTGCACCAAAGAGCCCCCCTCCCCTCATTCACAAAGAACAAATCCAAGTCTGAAGAGGAAAGTGAGAGTTGACCTTCACACAAATGCACTGGTGACAGAGACACCTAACCGTGGCCTCAGTGATTGGATCTCACTGTTGCTCAGACACATCTTTGCAGCAATAGAAGCGGTTCTGTTGGTGTGACCCTATGGCTTAAACAAAGAAAAAATGAGTTAAGAGGAAAACCATTTATTTCTACTTCACCTTATGATGTAGTAAATGAACGGTTGGCAGCTGCTTCCACTTTGCCTTGCTAATGCTCATTTCAAAATGAGTTTGCATTCCTGAACGGGCACCCAGGGCCAACTCCACGAATGCCTGTGTGTGAGCCGAGGCCTGGCCAACACCACTGAAAACCCCTCTCCCTCCCCGTGCCACACAGCACCTTTCTCTGGGTTCCTCGCTCTCTGTGGTTCCCTTTTAAAACACTCCCGTGGGACTAAATACATTAAGTAACTCACACCAAGATCACAGTATTTTTCCAGATATTTTCCTCCTGACTGGAAGAACCTGGGTCACTTTAGAATACGAGGAGCCAGGGAGGTTAGCCTCATCAGAAAAGGAAAACGTGGGATGGGAAATCACTTTACAATTTTTCCTGGAGCTGGCCCCGTGACACTATCAACAGGTTGAAACGAACCTCGTGCACACTGGCTGGAGGCAAGGAAGACAATTTGAACTACATGTTCACCATGGAGGGTTCTCAGAAAGAAAACAGTGCACGCAAATAATAGAGAGTTGATAAAATCAAATGCCATAATAGACTTTGTTAATTACACTCAAGGAAAGTAAAGTGGAGATGTGGGTGTGATCATCTGTAATTCGTGAAAAACATATTTTCATTTATGTTGTCTCCAGCAAGACTGAGTAACTTGCAAGATAGTAAGTGACTCTTGGATTTTTCCTTTTTTCCCAGCTTTCCTGAGACCTGATTGACATTGTGTAAGTATAAGGTTTAAGATGTTTTTATTTGATACACTTACGCATTACAATATGTCACATAATTACCATTTCTTTTTTGTAGTGAGAACATTTAAGATCTACTCTCTTGGCATCTCCTGAGCATATAATACAGTATTGTTATCTATAATCACAATGCTGTGCGTTAGCTCCTCGGAACCAATTCATCTTTATACTCTTTGACCAACATCTTCTCCTAATCCGACAAAATTTCAGACACATTACCATTGAAATGAGAACTGTCTGGTTTATCCTAAGCTGAGCAGAGGAACAACTTTTAGAGACACCAAAGCCAATCATCGATGAGCCTAGAAGAGCAGTGGTAGATCTGGCCCAGGTGGCACAAGACAATGCAGCGAACCGTGGGACACTGAGAAAAGAGGCCGAAGGTGTGGATGGTCACAGCACCCTACAGCGTGTGTGAGGCTGCGCGGGTCAGTTAACCTCCCTGAATTCCAACACCGTCCTCTGTGACTTTCATCATACTGTATGTCCAACCTCATTTCAGACTTGGTATGAAAACTAAAACCTCACTTATTTCATTCCCATTAGAAAAAGTCTAACATACCAGGGGGATGTGTGCCTTACCATCTGTGACTAAAAGGGAGGCACTGCTAATTTAGTCACCAAGAGAATGAAGATTCTTCTCCCTGCGATACTTCTGGCCGCGTCTTCAGCTGCCTTGTTCATCCTCCAGCCTCTTGTGTCCCCTTCTCCAGAAAGCCTTCTCTGAACTCCTGGCTGAGCTGCGTGCTTTTCTTCTTTGTTTTCATGTCATCCTGGCCCTGCCGAAGAGGGACCGCTGCCGTATGCGCCTGTTCCCTCCACGAGACTGGATGCTCCCTAAGAGCAGCACCGTCCCCTTCTGCAGCCTCTGTGTTCCCAGCACAGGCCCTGGGCCGGCCCGGGCCGAACTAGGACCGCCCCCCGAGCTGTGCAGTCCTCTCTTCAGAGAACACTCCGCTTGTTTTCTTGCTTCCTCTAAACCACTGTCCGCACCAGTGTCTTCTTAAAATTAAACACGATCACAGCTGTGCAGCTTAAAAATCGCTTCAGTGGTTTTTCATTCCCCTTGCGGCACAAGAACACTGAGGATATATTGGAAAGTCCTGCGTAATCTCGGACTCAGTGACCATTCTGTTCCCTTGTTTTTATGCTGCACTGGCTTCAGGTAACTCCAGTTCACCCTCCGAGCTGGAGTGAGGTGCGTCCCACCCAGAATTTCTTTTCTGTCCTTGAACTTTAACCCTCCACCAGCTGGATCAGATCTCCCGTTGCAGGTTCTCAGAGCACCTGCAGGCTCTGGAGCCCTCTCCACAGCTGTGATTAAGTAACGAGTTGGGAGCCTACTCATGAGAATGAGATTCTAAGGAGGCAGAGCTGTATTTTCACTGTCTCTTCACTGTTGGAATGCCTTAGCCAGTAGGTGCTCAAAGGTTATTTGATAAGTGGGTAAATAAATAAAACTTAAGATGTCTAGAAAACAGTGGAAATCCTATAAGTAATTCATGGATGGATAGATGGATTGGATGGATGGACAGATGACAGATAGATGATCGAAATGGTCACCTTACCCTTCTCCTGGTTTCCACACTTGTCCTAACTCCATGTGCAATTCTCCATGCAACAGTCAGAGTCACTGTTTTAGAGCACGATGTCAGATAGCATGTCTTATCATGTCACTCCTCTGCTCAAAGCCTCCAAACCCATCTTCAAAGTCCTGAAGTCCTGAAGTCTTTCAAATGTCTACCAAGTTATCCACAGCGTAACCCCCCACTCTCCTCTGAATCCATCATCCACTTTCTCCTCGTGTTCACTCCACTGCAGCCAACCTGGCTTCCTGAATGGGCTTGCCCCAGGGTCTGTCACTAACTATTGCTTCTGCCTGCAACATTTTCTCAAAAGTGACCTTATAAAAGCCCCCAGGTACTAACAACAAAGATCTCCTCTGAAGAAGCATAATAAGCAGGAACTTCCCATGAAAAGACAGAGTAATAAAAACTGAACTTATCCTCCTTCCTGAGACAACAACAAAAATATATGAAGCAACGATTTTTAAGACACTGAGGATCAGACAACAGATGCTGAGAGAGTTTTTATAATGGTATGCCAGATGTTCCAGAAGTTAGGTAGGGGATAGATTAAACATGTCAAGTAGTGACGTGGAAGATATATTAAAATGAAGTAGGAGGAGGAGCAAGAGGAACAGGGGAAGGGGGAAAGGGAAAGGGAAAAGAAAGAGGAAGAGGAAGAAGGAGGGGGAGGAGGAGTCCTAAATCAAATAAACATAAAGAAAAGTAGCCTAAGACACGTCTTAATAGATTGACTAAAACTAGTGAAAACAAAATCTTAGAAACATCCACAGAATGAAAGGACACAGTATAGATAAAGGAGTAAGGAAACAATAGCCCACATGTTATTAGAAACAGTAAAAGCAAATCATGAGAGACTCCTTAATACTGAGAACAAACTGAGGGCTGAAAGGGGAGCGGGAAAGGGGGGGTGATGGACATGGAGGGGGCACTTGTAGGTAAGAGCACTGGGTGTTATATGGAAACAAACTTGACAATAAACTATGAATAAAATAAAATAAAATAAAATAAAATAAAATAAAATAAAAAAGAAACAACAAAAGCCAGAAAACAGTGGAGCAAGATCTTTAAAATACTGAAAAACAGAAATTTCAATATAAAATTCTAAAATCAGTGAAAATATCTTCCAAAAACAAAGGCAAAATAAAAACTTTTCAGATGTGCAAAGGCTGAAAGAACTCATCACTGCACTCATCTGCATTACATGAAATGATTTTTTTATTTCTTTACATAGAAAATGAAACCAGATGAAATGGAGAACACACAAAGTTGTAAACACTATGTAGCTAAATTTAAAACTTTTTATTACTTCAGTATCCCCAAAAGATAATTAATTATTTAAAAACAAAAATAACAACATTCCATTGTGAAACTTATATGTAAAAGTGAAATGTGTGAAAACAGTAACATAAACCCTGATGACAAAAATAAAAGTACACTGTTAAACAGTTCTTCTATGATACATGAAAAGCTATATTCTCATTTGAAGTACAGTGAGAAGTTAAAGATGTATAGTATAAATCCTAAAGGAACAACTAAAATAACACAAGATGGAAATATATAAAACATATCAACAAAATACTTTAAAAGGAACTATAAAATACAATCTATTCAAGAGAAGACAGAAAACAGAGAAAAAGAAACAAAGACTGGATATGACAATTTTTTAAAAGTGAAAAGACAGTGGGTATAAAATCAGCAATATTAATACTACATTACATATAAATGGTCTGAAATATCAATTAAAAGACAGATTGGATTTTAAAAATCAAACCTTATCTATAAGATGGCTATAAGAAATCCACTGTAAGACAGAAATATAGTAACAGTGAAATATTTGAAAAAAATCCCAAATCTATTATTGACAAAACGTTTTATCAAATAAGAAGTAGAAGGGAATCTTCTTATCTGATAAAGAGCATATGTAAAAAACATACAGCCTAGGGCAAAAAATACTCCATATGATACTCTACTGCTGGATACGTGTTATTATACATTTGTCCATACCCATAAAATATACAACACCAAGAGTGAGCCATAATGTAAAGTTTGGACTTTGGGTGATTGTCAATGGAGGTTCATCAATTATAATAAAGGCAGCACTCTGGCAGAGGATGTTGGCGACACGGAAGGCTGTACATGTGTGGAGCCAGGAGATATACGGAAAATCTCTAAACCTTCCTCGTCATTTCACTGTGAACCTAAAATGGCTCTTTGAAAAAAAAAGTCGTTAAAAGGAAACCTGCCATAAACATGTCTTTACACGTGATATTTAATGGTAAAAGACTTTATGGTTGCTCAGTAAGATCAGGAAAAGGCAAGAATGTCCATTCTCACCACTTCTATCCAACTTTGTAATGGAATTCCTAACCTTTGAGGCAAGACAAATAAGTACAATTTACGTAGACTGAAAAGAAAAAGATCATTCTTTATTCACAGACAGCATGATTGTTTATGTAGAAATTCTACGGAATTAAAAAAAATCATAGCTAGGAGAACTAACAGGGGAGCTTAGCAATGTTGCTGAATATAAGATATACAGAATCAGTTGTCTTTCTGTGTGTTGGCAGTGAACAATTAGAAATTTTAATTAAAAAATTAATTCCATTTACAGTAGCACAGAAAACATTGCTGAGAAGAAATTAAAGACCCAAAGAAACAAAGACACAGACCATCTTCACATATCAAGAGACTCAATACTGTGTTCTTTTATTTATGTTTATTTATTGTGTGTGTATTTGTGTGTGTGTGTATGTGTGTGTGTGTGAGAGAGAGAGAGAGAGACCACAACTGGGAAAGTGGCAGAGAGAGAATCCCAGGCAGGAAAGAGAGAATCCCAAGCAGCTTCGGCACTTTCAGCACAGAGCCCAACAACAGGGCTCAATTTCATGAATGCTGAGATCATGACCTGAGCTGAAATCAATACTCAGACGCTTAACCGACTAAGCCATCCAGGCACCCCAAAGATTCAATACTGTCAAGGTAGCTACTCTCTGCAAACTGATCTGTAGATTCCATACAATCCAAATCATAATTCCAATAGGCATCTCCTAGGAATTGGCAAGCTAATTCAAATATTCATATGGCAACGCAAAGAACTCAGAATAGCCAATTCCAAAGATGACTCTGAGAAAGAAAAACAAATTTGGAGGGCTTGCATTATCTAATATAATGACTTATTAGAAAGCTATAATAATCAAGATAATCTTGTATTGATGTATAGATAGACATATAGGTAAGTGGAACAGAATAGAGAGTCCCAAAATAATCTCACTCATGTCAGTTTATTTTGTTCAAAGCTACAAAGTGAAACTAAAGGAGAAAGAATAAAAAATGGTGTTTTCAACAATTGGACATTATTATGAATTTTTTTATGTCTTTTATTTATTTTTGAGAGACAGAGAGAGTCAGCGTGAGCAGGGGAGGATCAGAGAGAGAGGGAGACACAGAATCTGAAGACAGGCTCCAGGCTCTGAGCTAGCTGTCAGCACAGAGCCCGACGCGGGGCTCGAACCCACGAACTGTGAGATCATGACCTCCTGAGCCGAAGCCGGCCGCTTAACCAACTGAGCCACCCAGGCGCCCCTATTATGAATTTTTTAAAGTCACAACACTTAACTCAAATGGATCATAAATTAAAATGTAAAACATAAAACTCTAAACCTTCCAAAAGAAAACCTAAGATAAAACTGTTGTGACTTGGGACTAGACAAAGATTTCTTAGATACCACGCCAAATGTCTACAAGAAAAGAATTATTGACTAGCCTACAGCAAAATTAAGGACCTTCTGCTCTTCAGAAGACGCTGTTGAGTGAATGAGAAGGAAATGCTTGCAAATTATATAGCTGATAAAAGAGCTATACTCAGAATATTTAAAGAACTCTCAAAATTCTGTAACAAAAGTTTTTTAAATGGCAAAAGATTTTTACAAAAAGTTTACCAAAGAAATAAGATAGAGGGCAAATAAATGCATGAAAAGATGACCAACATCAATATTCTTTAGTGAAGTGCAAATCAAAACCTCAGTGAAATAGTGCAACACACCTTTGAGAACGTCTCAAATTAAAAACGACTGACCGTGACAAGTGTAGGTGAGGGTCTGAAGCAATCGGGATGCATACAGCCTACGGGAGAATCTACAATGTTACAGTCACTTTAGAAAAGGACTTGGCATTTTCAAAGCTAAACTTATGTACCTCCCATATCACACAACCATTTCATTCCCAAGTATTTATCTGATAGAAACGAAGCTTAAGGGGCACCTGGATGGCTCAGTCGGTTGAGCGCCTGACTTTTGATTTCTGCTCAGGTCATGATCTCAGGGTCATGGCACCGAGCCGCACATCAGGCTCCATGCTGATTCTCCATGCTTAAGATTCTCTCTCTCCCTCTCCCTGTGTCCCTCTTCCCTGCTCATGCTCTCCCTCTCTCTTTCTAAAGTAAAAGAAATTTTAAAACATTTTTTAAGAAATGAAACATATGTTCATGCAAAAATGTGTACAAGTGTTCAAAGCAACTTTATTTATAATGGCCAAAGCTGCAATTTATATATCCATCAAATGGCCAATAGTTAAACAATGAAGTAGCACTCAGCAATTAGCAAGAATGGACTATTGGTACACTCAACAAGATGAATCACAAAATGATTAAGCTGAAAGAAGCAATACAACCCTCTGAAAAAAGTACATGCCAATATGATTCCATTTATATTACTCTCTAGAAAATTCCAGCTGATGTACATAGTGACAAGAAGCACAGTAATAATTGCTGGCAGGGCAGCAGGGAGGGACAAGAGGGATGGATTAAAAAAGACATGATGAAACTCTTGGTAGTGATGGATGTTCATTATCCTGATTGTGGTGATTGCTTCTCGAGCGTATACTGTATATGTCAAAACTTCTCAGCTATCCGTTAAGTATGTGTGGTTTATTGTATGTCAGTTACGCCTCACTAAAGCTCCTTCTCTTATAAGAGGTCAGTGAGATCCTCTCTGATCTAACCCTCTTCTTTTTTAATGTTTTATTTATTTTTGAGAGAGAGAGACAGCGTGAGCAAGGGAGGGTCGGAGAGAGAGGGAGACACAGAACCCGAAGCAGGCTCCAGGCTCTGAGCTAACTGTCAGCACAGAGCCGGATGCGGGGCTCGAACCCACGAACCGCGAGATCATAACCTGAGCCGAAGTTGGACGCTCAACCAACTGAGCCACCCAGGCGCCCCATAATCTGACCCTCTTGCTTAGAATTGTAATTTGACACCCCCTCCAGGCCCTACCTCTCTCCTCAATTTTTCTCCACAGATTTTATCACTTTCCAATATAACACAGTTTACTTATTATGTTTATCCTCTGTTTCTCTCTGCCCATCCCACGAAATTGTGGACTTCCTGAGGGTGCAGGTTATTCTCTGTTGTTCTTTTTTTTTTAAGTGATATGTCCCTAACAGGTAGGAGAGAACTTGAATGAGTGAGCGGAGGAAGGAAGGCAGGCTTCTTGGTCTCTCTGCCCTCCCCTGAGCTCCTTCAGGTTCTCTTTCACCACAGAATGAGTCCTCGTGCCTAAAAACCAGGAGCGGACAGGGAGCATCCCAGGCACAGAAGTATTCTATTCATGGCTCTCCATTAATTGTGCTGGTCAGTAGGCCTTCCTGGGTTCCAATTTCCTCATTTATGAAAAGAGAAACTTTACTTAGATACTCTCTAAGCTCTAAATGTTTGCTATCTGTAAGGTACTTCTCTCAAGAATAACCTACATGTCCAGGGGCACCTGGGTGGCTCAGTCGGTTAAGTGTCTGGCTCTTAATCTTGGCTCAGGCCATGGTCTCATGGTTCAGGAGATCGAGCCCCACGTAGGGTTCTGTGCTTTCAGAGCTTGGGAATTCTCTCTCTCCTCTTTCTTCCTTTGACCCTCCCCTGCTCATGTTCTTTCTCTCTCTCTCAAATAAATAAATAAACTTTTAAAAAGATTTTAAAAAGAATAACCTACAGCTCCATTAAGACGGGACGACTGAGTGATAACATATACGCGTACTAGAACACTATGCAGCAGTCTCTAAAAGTGAAACAGATTTATGTGAACTTATTTGGAAAAAATAGCCATGTCAAACATTCAGTAAAAGATGCTCTCAAACAATGCATACAGTACGGTCCAATGTGGAAAAATACCACAGAACTATGTGTGTGCAGATGCATGTGGTCAGACAGAGGCACAGGGAAGAGTCTGGTGTGATGCTCTGTGGCCCCCTTGGGGATCAGTGGGAAAGAAAGGGAAATTTTCACTTCTTAATCCTTACACTTCAAAACAAGAAAAGTGAGGCATTATAATAATTCTACTTTTTTTGCATTTGGGTTTTTTTTTTTGTAAATTTTCTATTTCCATAAAATGATTTCTTATTGCTCCCAACCTCAAACCTCCACTTCTATGAGAAAGGCCTCTCTAGATTTTGGAATGCAAGGCCCTTGTCCGTATTTCCTCAGCCCACACATCACATTGTAGTTAACAGAGAAGACTGAACGACAGAATCACCAAGAGGCTAAGGCTACCAGAGTGAGTCCAAAGCTGGGCGACGGTCACGGAGACGTTCCAGATGGCGCTGGGGCAAGTCCCTGGCAACATAGTTTTCCTTTATCGGTTTTTCCCTGCCTAGAAAGGGACCGGGCTTGTAAAATTTAATATGTCACATAACCTTCCAGGGGCTGGCATAGAAACACCTCCTCCTAACACGTTGTTAAAAGCAGAGCACCCTCGCAATGGTTATTGCATTCCAGACAGCAGTTTGGGCTGATTTCATTCCACAGAGGAAGAACGGGTTTTGGAAACAACCGAATCCAAGCGTTTCAGGCTGTCGCATTTGGTTTCACTTAGATAATTCTTGGCATGATGCCTCCACCCTTTCTAGCTGACCGTTCTGTCTAAGGAAATGAGAAGATGATATAGCTCACCCCTATAATTCCAGACAGGTCCACCATGAAAATGTAGGGCAACAAATTCCCCTTTCAGCACCATAGGCCTGTTCGGGGCTGAGTTACAGGACCGTAACACCAGCTTCTAAATTCCAAGTTCACCTGCCTCCTTTCCTGTGCACGGGTGTTCAATTTTGACCTGTTCCCAGCTGCAGCTGCCGCCAGGTGAAAACAGCATGTGCAGGTATAAAGGCACTAATCCAAAAGGTCTACTTAGTAGTTCAAGTCTGTACCAAGCTCAGCAGTGAATTACATTTAGCATGTCCCCTAAAGCGTGCTTCCTCTGCAGGAAAGAGAAGTTCTCTTATCCTTCAAGATGGACAAGATGGGGGTGGGGAAATCAGGGAGTGAGAAGAAGAAAGGTACAGATCTGTGATCTGGAAGCCAGGGATTGCCCATTTTTAAACGACCCACTGGTGGCTATCAGTGTTCATCCAAGATCGACCCCAGACTGGATAGCAATCATGCTGTTCTAGCGAGATAATCCCGTTTTTCAGACATTACATTTCCAAGGGTAGCCATATAGCATTAATCCCGGGTGAATCCTTCTTCTGAATGCAGCATGAGCAAGGACACTTTGAATATTAGATCTTCATTATGAAATCAAACTTTAGGGGCGCCTGGGTGGTCAGTCAGTTAAGCGTCTGGCTTCGGCTCAGATCATGATCGCACGGTTCGTGGGTTCGAGCCCCGCATCAGGCTCTGTGCTGACGGCTAGCTCAGAGCCTGAAGCCTGCTTCAGATTCTGTATCTCCCTCTCTCTCTGACCCTCCCCTGCTCACACTGTCTCTCTCTGTCTCTCAAAAGTAAATAAAAAATATTTTTTAAAATTTAAAAAAAAAGAAATCAAACTTTATCAAGGGACCAAAGCAGATGGATTCACCAATGGAATCCGCATCTTCTGTAGTTATACAGCCTCTCCGAAATTTCTAACCACTGATGTTGATTTGAGGCACCTTAGATATCAGTATACAATTTGGACACAACCGCTTGAGATCTACATTTCTAAACAAGAAACTAAATTAGCATTATTTCTCCAATCTACTATAGACTACACCTACCTTAATATCTTCAGATAGCTCCTTTGTGTCATTCATTAGATCTTTTAATAGAACATTAGAGTAATCTTTCAAGTTGTAAAAAAAAAACCCGATACTGTGATACTATTAATTGTATCTATAAGGTTTGCTTGCCTATGTATTTTATAGTGCATAAGAGATGATAAAAATCTCTTATATTATAAAAAGTGCTAGCACTAAAAGATGGATAAAACCATAGGGATTTTGGCAACTAGACGACTGATATTTTATATGCAAAAGGTGTGCCGCGCTACG
The DNA here is from genome assembly GCA_004023845.1 of Helogale parvula. Lineage (NCBI taxonomy): Eukaryota > Metazoa > Chordata > Mammalia > Carnivora > Herpestidae > Helogale > Helogale parvula. The sequence continues at coordinate 12,895 of PJEM01019953.1, forward strand.
TCCATAACGAACCGGCATGCACTTACTGAATTCCTACCATGTACTTTGAGGGAACCAGTTAGCAGTTACTGTCCTTTAGTTCTGAAACGATTTCATTGTATTTGTTGTACTACGTTTCCTCAAAACCATTTTGTGAACACAGAATGTTGATGAGCAAATACAAAGTTATGTTATTGCCTCTGCCTTTCCAGATATATTCTCATTTCCTATCATTCTTTTTCCCCACAGCTCATTCCCAGGTACTTTCTACTTGTCATGATCGCCTAATTTATAGCCTTAATCTTTTCTTAACCCGAACACTCAGGTTTCCACTTCAGTGGAGACTTTTCTGCTGCAAAATGTTGCATCACTGCTTTTTGCAGGGTTTTGCTTTTGTTTTGTTTTGTTTTGTTTGATTTTAGAAGTTGAAAAATAAAGTGGCATGGAAAAAGAGTTTTTTCTCTTTATTTTTTTTTTTACATTTATTTATTATTGAGAGTGAGAGACAGAGCATGAACGGGGGAGGTGCAGAGAGAGAAGGAGACACAGAATCCGAAGCAGGCTCCAGGCTCTGAGCTTTCAGTACAAAGCCTGACATGGGGCCTGAACCCACAAATTGTGAGATCGTGACCTGAACAAAGTCAGACGCTCAACCGAGTGAGCCACCCAGGCTCCCCAAAAGAGTTTTTCCTTAATATGAAAGTGACTACACACTCTTGGGCACCCAGTGAGAAGGTCACAGAACCTACTTTACCTAAGGAAGGGCCTAGTGGAGACAGCAAATTCATTTTTTCAAAATGTGACAGCAATTCATCACTTGGCTAAGATGTCTACCAGGGACTAAAAAGACTCCCTAAAGAAAAATGACATCAAGAAAACTGTGTCAGGAGACAGAACTTTCAAAGAACAAATGAAAGACTTCCAAGTGACATTCTGGGCTCTGGTCTGCCTCAGAGTTCTCAACATTGAGGAAGCCGCCGATGCCTAACCAAGGGATTCGGTTAGCACTGACCAAACCTCAGCAAAGGGTTGTATGGGAATTGTAAATGTTTCTGCCTCCTGAGGAAGAAGAGGTGAGAGAGACCAGAACTACACAACAGGAAGCCGTAGGACCAAGGGCAGGGGTGGAGGGTAAGGTTGGGCAGGCACAGGCGGCACCGTGCACCAACCACGGCCCACGGCCTAGAGACCAAGGTGAGCTCTAACCTCCCTTAAGTCTGGGTGATTCCAGGCAACTCACTAGGCCCCAAGCAGTCTGCTGAGGCCTCTTCTTTCTCTAAAATCATGTAATTTGAATTACATTAGAGTCTTCTCTTGGTATATCCTTCCGTGGACATGAAAACACCTACACCTTTTGCGATGTTTGCTTAACATGTAACTCTAACTCTAACAATGTTAAAGCTCTCTAAGCAAACTGGGAAAATCATAACAGAGTATAAAGCCTTCAGGCTCCACCTAAGAATGACAATAAAAAAGAGAGAAAGAACCACAAAACTTAACCCCAGCCTTTACTGTTTGGGGCGAGCATCAGGATTACTCACTGAGGGGTGTGAGCAATGCCTAAAGCAGCCCAGGGATCCCTTCCCGAAAAGCACTCACAATCAGAAAGGGAAAGTAATGGATTCCACCATATCTTTGAGGAAGAGTCCAACGAAATTAGCTCTTGGGGCTGTGCTAGGCCCGCTGGAAAAGCAAGATGGCTGGGGGGCTGCCCAGAGGGCACTTAGGCTCCGTCAGAAGGGAATGAGATAAGGCAAAGGGAACAATTAAGCGTTGA
>PJEM01019954.1:0-14636 GCA_004023845.1 Helogale parvula
GGGTATCTGAGGGAAGGAAGAGCCCCAGGCTCTGCACAGTGGGGGGGGGGGCAGGAAGGGGGGGGGACTGGCAGGACTGGGCAGCCTGCCGGAATCCAGGCTCCAGGCTGTGCTGTGATTTGCTGTGGTTTGGAGCCATCTGGTGGCCCCCGTGGGGGAGTGGCATTGGAGGGCAGTAGCCCAGGGGCAGGCAGTCCCAGATGTGCCCCCCACCCCCAGGTCCACAGGCTCCTCAGAGGATGATATTCTAGGCTCCTGCGGGTCTTCTGTGATAGAAATGCACTCAGGGAAAGCAGTGTTCTCCCTCCTACACTTCTTTCCTCCCTCCCTCCCCCGTTCCCTCACAAAGAAACATGCAAAGAAAGCAAAAACTGTCTGGTCCCTTTTTCCCAAAAGACATTTCCCGCCCTGGGAAGCCCTCACCAGTCCTGTCTCTGGTTCTCTCCAGATCTGCCAGGTAGTGACCAGTTCTGTGTCCTCCAAGCTGCAGCCGTATTTGGAGACACTGCCAGGTGAGCTTGGGTGAGGTCAAGGAGGCTGGGATACAAGGGGCAGGGGCCCAGGAGAACAGGGAGAGTGTGACGGAGCCAACAAGTTTCCCGGATGGGCTGGGGCCTGGGTGGAAATGGGGAGAACAGATTATTTTCAAATGACAGTTGACACCGGGTCCCTATTGGGGCAGGCCCTCGTGGCAGGGGCAGGAGCAGCCCACACCCATTCATTCCCCACCCGTGTGGGGGCCACACAACCCAACAGTCCCGGCTCTCCGTGGTCGGGCACTCACAGCTGGCCTGAGCTCTGACGCTGGTCATTTCGCCTCTCTGGGCCTCGGTTTTCGTATCTTTAAAATGGGAACAATTCTCTAGATCTCCCAGTAACTGTGAAGAGCTGCGGTTGCCGGGGGGGCAGGCACTGTCTCCTCTCAGCCTCCCAACACCCCACTGAGGTTGGCGTATTCTCCCAATTTTACCACCAACGAAACGGAGGCTCAGAAAGGAACTGTGACTGCCCCAAGGTCACAAAGCCAGAAAAAAGCAGAAGCAGAATCCAAACTTGGGTTTTCTTACTCGAGAGCCTGTGCCCCAAACCGCGAGCCAGGCTCCCTCCCTGTGGAGCAGCCACGGCAGCCCCCACTTAAGATGCATTCACCTCCCCAGGCACTGCCCGCCCCCCTCCAGGGATGGGCCCCTCGGGGCATGTTCGGTGCAATTGCAGCCTCCACGGTTTGGCCTCGGCAGGCAGGAAAATGACTTTGGTTTGAGTCCCAGCTCCATCACTCACCAGCTGTGCCGTCTTGGATGAGTTCCATTTCTGGGCTTCATTTCTTCCCTCCAGTGTGGGAAGGAAGGGCTTAGGGAGGGACCCGTGTTTACTTAATTCTCATTGATTACTGCTGAGAAATACAGACACGGTCAGACCTGAACCAACCCGGGCTCAGCCTAGGGTATCATCACTGCACGTAATGGTCTCTTTGGCTTTTGAGCCCCTCCCGTGTCCAGGGCATCTGTGGGGTCACTGGTACTGCCGCGCTCTACACATGACAAAAAGCGGCTTAGAGTAATGGAAGCACTTGTCCAAAGTCAGAAAGAGTTCGATTCAAGCCCAGGTCTCTCTGCTTCTTGACCCTGTGTTTTAGCTACAACTTGGGGCTTGGAAGCAGGGAAAGAGATAATGTCTGCTTATGTAGGGTGTGGGGTGTGGGTTCATTTTCCTTTAAAGGGAGCTCAGGGAGGGCTCCCTGGAGGAGGTGGGAATGGAACCTGCACTGCAGTTCTTTGCAGTTCAACTTTGGCAGATGCCAGCACTGCGTCTCGCCCTAAAGATGCTGCCACAGGCAGCCAGCTCATGGCTCATCTTTTTCCCATCTAGTGAAAACCCAAATAGATAATGTTGCTGGGATCGATTATTCATTGGTGGCACCTCCAACAACCACGACTGACAATCTGGATGGGCAGCTGAAGGTGAGGCTTACCCTGATGAAGTTAGACCCTCATGCATTTCCCTCGGGCTCCCCTGGGGCTCCCCATCGTCCTAATCTCTGCCTCTTCTCCCTGCTCCGGTCACACTGGCTGGCCTCCGGCTATTCCTGAACCACTCTGTGCCTGCTCGCTCCCCAGGGCCTTTGCACCTGCTCCCTCTCCGCCCAGAATGCTCTCACCCAGATAGGTATTCACATAAACTCTCCCTGGGTCTCTGCCCATCTTTGACTCCCTCCTTGAAGTGGCATTGCTGGACCAAATAGTTTACTTTTAAAAACTCTAAGTGGTACAATGGAATAAAGGATGAGAAAAGACTGTTTCCTGCCCCCGCCCCTGGCTCTGGCCCAGAGGTCATGGCTGTGAGTTCCAGGGCATGGTATGCGTTCATCCTGGGCTCCCTGGTTCAAAGTATTCACATAAATGCAAGCCTGTCTAGTTTTACTGGCAATCTGTTTGCAGAAATGGATACACATCATGCTTTCACTTGCTTTACTCACTTAATAATCTGCATTAGAGTTGACACATGGGTCCACTTATTTATTTTTTTGAGTTTACTTATTTATTTACTTTGAGAGAGAGAGGGCGCACATGCATGTGAGTGGGGGAGGGGCAGAGAGACAGAGACAGAGACAGAGAGAGAGAATCCCAAGCAGGCTCTATGGTGTCAGTGCAGAACCTGATGTGGGGTTCAAACTCACAAACCATAAGATCATGACCTGACCCAAAATCAAGCATCAGATTCTTAACCAATTGAGCCACCTACACGCCCCTCATTATTTATTATTTTTAAGAGTTGCAGATAGGTGAGAGGGTGGTTAATTTTTTATGATGAAATGATTCAAAGGTACAGAGAACATTACACACTCTCACGTACCTACCACCCAGATTTAAGAAATGTTACCATAAAGGGGCGCCTGGGTGGCTCAGTCAGTTAAGCGTCTGACTTCAGCTCAGGTCACTATCTCACGGTTCATGAGTTCGAGCCCCACGTCGGGATCTGTGCTGACAGCTCAGAACCTGGAGCCTGCTTCAGATTCTGTGTCTTCCTCTCTCTCTGCACCTTCTCCGCTTGCACTCTACCTCTCTCTCTCTAAAAAATGAGTAAACATTTTAAAAAATTAAAAGAAGAAAAAAGAAATGTTACCATTTTGTTGTATTTGCCTCTGATTTTTTTTTTTTTGAAATGAAACATCTTGGGCACCTCTACCTGGCAGGGAATCCCCTGGGTAAGATGCCCGTGTGTGCCCTCCTCACCTGCGGTTTTTATATTTTTACTACGTATCTGTGTGTCGATAATTCTTACATAGTATATTTTATATGCCTCTAAATTTTACATAAATGATATTCTACCATATGGGCCCATCGACAACTTGCTCTTTTATAGCTCAACATTGTTTTTTTAGCTAAATAAATGATCTGCTCTTGCAGAGTGTCGCCAAGTCAGTCTTCGGAAACTTACAAACATACATTCCTCGCAGCACGTGAACACGCTCACCCAAAACTGGATGGTGTGAGTTTGAAATACGCGTACACTTAACACAGTCTACCTCTCTCCTTAAAATTTTGCTAATCGGACAGATGAGAACAAACAGAATCTCGTTGTTGTTCCAGTAGAATTTCCGTGCTTGTTGGCAAGGTTGAAACCAAGCCAAAGGAGTGGTCGGGAGTGTGCCGAGGGGTGGGGAGGTCGGAGCGTGGCAGGACCTGGGGCAAGGCCCTTCCCCTCCCCCTGCCTCGGGTCCTTCCCTGCAAAATGGGCAGAATCACAGCCACCGCGCAGGACCGGCAGGAGCCGCCCCTAGAAACTAGCACCCAGGAGGCCCCGGACATTATTATTGTTCGTTTCTGGCCGCGGCTTCCTCCTCTGTGAGTGTGTAACTGGTATCCTCAGCCCATTTCCTCTTGGAATGAAGACATTGAATTATAATTCCCGAAGGAAGCTGGGGCTCACGCTGTCGCCTCTGCCCCCAGGGGGAGTTTTTCAGGTGGGGCCAGCGCAGCCCCCCTCCCTTTGCCCCCCCACCACTGGCCTTTCCCGGCGACCACGACCGGATGGTGTACCTGGGCATCTCCGACTACTTCTTCAACACCGCGGGGGTCGTTTACCAACAGGCCGGGGCGCTGAACCTGACCATCACGAACAACATGGTAAGGCCAGGCTGGGGGTAGATGCGGGGAGAGCATGGGACTCAGAGCACAGCAGGACTTGAACTTGTGTTCACACGGCGGGAGATCATAGCCCAGCCTCGAGAGGCGGCCAGACCTGAGTTGGAATATCAGCCTCCTGTCTTCAAGCTGGGTGACCTGAGACCAGTAGGTTAGTCTCTCAGAACCCCAGTTTCCTTGCTTGTGAAACTCCAGTAACAGTATCTCCCTCCAAAGGGTGCGAGAAGGTGAGGTGAGGTATGACTGCACTGTTAGCACTGGCATGGGCTTAGCCCATAGGAAGTCCCGCATGAGCATAAAAGCTACAACCAATGCCGCCTGAGCCCTTGCCCTAATCCAGCCTTAGCCTCGTCCCACCACTGTCAGCAACCTCAGTGTCTCTATCGATAGATTCAAGGCTGAGTCCTGCTCTGGGCCTCGGTTTACCCATCTGTAAAATGACAAAATGGCCCTCTCCAGAGTCCAGGTGCAGCCAGGTCACCAACCATGAGGGGTTCCTCCTATGCTGCTCCTGGGAGAGGTGCCTGATACCTTTCTCTGTCTGGGTGCCAAAGGGATGCTGAACCCCCACGTGTCCCCTGACCCCACAACGAGAACTCTTCAGGGCAAGAGAGTCAGCCACCAGCACCCGCACTTAGCAGAGACTCAAACACACGCAGCGGAAGCAGAGCCTGATGGCTTTGTACCCTTACCGCTGTGCTTCTATGGAGGTTCCAGGATGGGGAGGCTGGAGGTGAGCTGAGAGAGTCTGAGCCTCCTGTGTGATTGGTTTGGAGAGCCTATCTGAGTTTTTCAGGGCAAAAAAAAAAAAAAAAAAATAGGGAAGCTGGCCATCACTGATCGTATCCTGACTGTTTTAGGCCACTGCTGCAGAAGTTGGGGATCAATCTCTATTGTCACGGGTAGACTGGCCGTGTGTGTTTGTGTATTCGGTCTCTCACCCCTCATACGGACTCTGCCCCCTGAATCTATAACATAATCCCACAAGATCCTTTTCTCTTCTTTCCTTGCTACAGATACCAAAGAAATCCAAATTCCGACTGACCACCAATTTTTTTGGAATCCTCATACCCCAGGTGAGAAAACGCTCCCCTTCTGTCCACTCATGAGGCACCCTGGGGTGCCTGCTCTGCTGAGCAGACCTGATGAGAGCCCCACTCTCCAGATCTGGAGGCAGCCCAGCCTGAGAGTGAAATAGCCTTGAGTAGTCCGCCCTCAATGCAGAGAAAGGCTCCGAGCACCCAGGTGACCAGGCATGAGGGTAGACGCCGGGCGGGGGCTTTTCCACCCAACAAATATTTATCGAGGGCTCACCATGTGCCCAGGGCCCTGTTCTTGTCATCTCCCTGCCCTCCTAGGGCTCCAGTCCAGTGAAGACAGAAGATTCTTATTCAGGTGCCCAAAACAATTAAGAAAATTCACCAAGATAAATGAACCCAATGGATTGATGAGGTCACTTTAGACAAGGACCTCGGTCTCCATCTGCTCAGGCTGCTATAACAAAGTGCCATACACTGGTGGTTTACACAATAGAAATGGTTCTGGAGGCTGAGAGGTCTAAGATCAAGGTACCTGCACCTTTGGGTCTGGGGGAGGGCTTCTTTCAGGTGCAAAGATGGCTGCCTCCTTGCTGTGCCCTCACATGGCCTGTCCTCTGAGCAGATACGGAGACGGGAAGCTCGGGTGTCCCTTCTTATAAGGACACTAACCATACTGGCTTAGGGCCCCACCCTTATGATCTTGTTGAATCTTAATTACTTCCTTAGGGCCTCGTCTCCAGCTACAGCCATACCGGGGGTTAGGGCTTCAGGGCATGAGTTTCAGGGGACACAAACATTCAGTCCGTAACAGCCTCTCCAGGGGTGGCCCTTCCAGAAATTTCTGTACAGGAGGTACTGGTGTGGGGAGGCATGACTGGTAGAGGGATCAGGGGACTCTTCCTGAAGATTTATGGCAGAACAACCACATTATCTTTCCGAGACTGCATGCTTACCTGGGGGAGGATTGGAGGCTAGAAAGGTGGGGTCACAAAGCCCTCCTCTGGTCCCCCAGGAAGCCACCACTGCTCTGTGACATTTGAGCTGACACCTGAAGGAAGGGGAAGAGCCAAACTGAAAAAGGACAAGGGGGTGGGGGGCGGGGAATAAGCATTCAGCAGGAGGAACAGAGAGCGGGTTTTAGAGGGGAATGGAGTGGGTCATATATCTGAGGAATGGAAAGGAGTCCCGTATGGCTGGAGCTGGAGCACACGGGGTAGAGGCCCACGGGGTGAGGTGCAGGGCACCAAGCACAGAGAGTACAGTCTTTCAAAAAGCAATGGGAAGGCGTGCCTGGGTGGCTCAGTCGGTTACACATCTGACCCTTAATTTTGGCTCAGGTCATGATCTCATGATTCATGGGATGGAGACCCACGACGGGCTCTGCACTGAGCGTGGAGCCTGCTTGGGAACCTCTCTCCCTTTCTCTCCATTTCTCTCTCTCTCAATAAATAAATAAACTTTTTTTTTTAAAGCAATGAGAATACATTGGAGGTGTTTATGCAGAGTCAAGACAAGATAGGATTTAGAAACAGTTCTGGGGCACCTGGGTGGCTCAATCGGCTGAGTGTCCGGCTTCATCTCAGGTCATGATCTCACGGTCCGGAAGTTTGAGCCCCGTATTGGGTCCTGTGCTGGCAGCTCAGAGCCTGGAGCCTGTTTTAGATTCTGTGTCTCCCTCTCTCTCTCTCTCTCTCTCTGCCCCTCCCCCACTCATGCCCTGTCTCTCTCTGTCTCAAAAATAAATAAACAAAAAAAAAATTTAGAAACAGTGTAATAAAATGGTCACCTTGTTGGTTGTCCCCCCGGGGGCTGCAGGTGGCCACGATGTTCCCCAACATGGAGGTGCAGCTCGTCTTCTGGGCCTCCTCCCCGCCACACCTCACCGTGAACCCCGCCGGCCTCGTCCTCACCCCCACCCTGGACACCCAGGCCTTCGCTGTCCTCCCGAACTCCTCATTGGCCCCCCTGTTCGTGCTTCGCCTGGTAAGCTGTTTGCAGGTGTGGGCAGACGAGGGCATTGCCCTTGGAGTCGGGGGACCAGGGTGAATCCTGCCCAGATTCAGACGCTTGAGGGCCTAGGGCCAGAACCACTGTACTACCTCTTTCCAGCTTTTAAAGACATTCATACATTCAACCACTCATTCTGCCGCTGCCTTGAAATGTATGCACTGTTTCAGGTTCATTCGCTCACATCTTTGGTCATTCCGTAGATGCATTTGTGTATTTGTTCATTCACTCAGTTATTCATTCAATTGCTAACTTGAAATACGCTAGATCTGTGCTGGTCCAAACATGCATTAATTTATTCCATTACTCGGTTATTCATTTACCTATACCTTTGTTCAATTCATCATTCATTCGTGTGTATATTTGTTCATTCATCATTTATTCATTTACGCCTATCTTTGTTGACTCCGTGTGTGTGTAAACCCTCACTTATTAGAGTTTGGGTTCCATTGCTGATTTGCGAGTTCATCCTCACTCTGTGTTGCCATGAACATCTGGGGGCACTCACTGTGACCCTGGAGGTGAAGGCCAGACCTTCTCCCCACCAGGGGGCGCTCACAGGCCTCAGGCAAGACTCCTTTCAAGTTGAGACCCATTTCCCCATTTTTGCCAATTAAATGGGCTCCCAGGTTGGGAGGGGGGGAGTCCCGCAGACAGTGGGCATGAAGGCTGAGGTGGGGAGCTCAGGTTTTCTGGCTCAGTCCATATTTGTTGAATGAATGAATGAATGAATGGCTTGACAGTAGGGCTGGCCTGGACTCTAGCCCAGAGGTCCGTCTCACCCAGCCTGTGAGAGCGGCCAGGGAAGTCTGCAGCGGAATTCCAGAGCAGTGGAAGAAAAGGGTAATAAAAAGGGTAAGTGGGTGACAATCCAGGACCCACCAGCAGGCGCAAAGCGGAAGGAAGAGCCCCTCCCAGCCTTTGTGAAGATGCCCCTCTGGTCCTGGAGACCCCGCAAAGGCCTCAGCCCCAGGCTTGGGGACTTCACTCTTCGGTTTGCTGCTTTGCAGACCATGAACGTTTCTGTGACGGTCGGAGCCACGCTTGACAGGCTTGTGGGACAGCTCGAGTTGAACAAGTAAGTGGGCCCATGGGGACGGCGGGAGGGGGCTGCCCGTCTGTTCTCGGGGCCCGTGGCCAGCCGTGGCCCTACAACACACCAAGCGCTGTGCCGTTGCATTTAAGCCTCACCCGGTGCACAGGAGGCCCAATAGTCCTGTTTTACAGACAGTAAAACTGATGCTCAGAGGTGAAGGGGCCCGACCAAGGTTATACATCATAGGTGACCAGTCACCCTGGTTTGCCTACAGCCCCACCGTTAGCACTGAAAGTCCTGCAGCCTCGGGGCTGCCCCTCGGTCCCGGGGGGCTCACTGCTGGGGGGCACCAGCCACCAGCATCCCTGGCCCACCTTTGCACTTGGAAAACCCACTTCAATTTCTTCCTCCTGCATCCCTGGGACCTTGTCAGCTGCCTCGTGTCGGAAGAAGTGGATACAGAGGCGGCTGGGGCTCGGCGCACAGGCCCTGGTGCTGAGTGAGGCGTGCAGAGCGCCGCCCGCCTTGGCAAACACTGAACTCCCCAAAGTCCTGGACCGCCAGAGAGGCCCAGTGATTTAAAAGCAACAAATAAGTAAAGCCCAATAATTGTTCTTTGCCAACAGCGCCGTAGTGAGGATGAAATCAGGTATTAAGATGCGTTGAGGTATTGGGAACAGAAGGAATCTAAGTGCTCAGTGAGCAAGACAGAGAGAGGGACACACGGAAAAGAGAAAGACAGCAATAGAGGGGAGACAAAGTCAGGAACAGAGATGCATGGAGAGACTCTCAGAGAGAGATAGAGAGGGAGGGAGGGGAAAGACAGAGAGAAAGAGACACAGATGATGGATGAAGAGGCATGATAACAGGGAGATCGAGAGACAGAGAGTCACAGAAGGGGGAGGGGAGAGAGAGAGAGAGAGATAACACATACACAGGAGGAAGGGAGGTCCTCAGAGAGCAGATGCATGACCCCGCTAGACCTGCTGTCTGCCTCTTAATCACACACACGCTGCTTGGATGGAGTCTTGACCTAAATTCCTGCCGGTTTGCGCCCTCTCTCCGGCACGGAGCTGTCCTTCTTAACCTTGAGACTGGCTCCCGAGGTTTACATGCTGCTTATTTCTCCGGCATCGTTCTGACAGGTGTTACTGCTTCGGCTACATGTGGATTTAATTTTCCTTGAACACCCATGCGCCTCTCAAGTAGGGGAGCCGGAGAGGATCCAGCTGGATGAGGGCTGAGCCGACTCTCAAATATGCAGGGGTGGGGTGCGAGAGTCCACAGGGCAGGGCTCCCACATCTTGGTGAACAAGGGTGAGTTTTTAAGCCACCCTTATAGGGTTTTTGAGACAAGCACTCAGGTATCAGAGATTGGATTGAATTTCTACTTTGGTGTTAGTTGTGAGACCTTGGGTGAGTTTCCTGACGTCTCTGTCAGTTTCCTTATCTGTAAAAGATGAGTATTAATGGTCCTTGCCTCTTGGGGTGCTATGTGATTTCCCATGGGGTATAGCACCCAACATAGTGAATGACAGAAGTTCAACAGCTAGCTGTTTATTCCCCCCTTTCTCTTTGATCACTGTTAAAATGTCATAAAGACTGTGAAGAGGGGATAGTTTGTTGGCTCAGGTAATTGAAAAGTCTAAGGATTTCTGGGTGGATCGAGGAGCTCAAATGCTCTCCTTAGGATTCTGACTCTCCCCATTTCTTGGTTCTGCTATCCCCTACGTTCATTTCACAGCAGGCTGTCACCAAGTGGTGACAAAAATGGTCACCAGGAGTTCCTTAATTTTCCTGGAGAAAAGAGAATACCTCATTCCCAATATTTCCAGAAGAAGTCTTAGGGCCAATGGGAGTTGGCCAATGAGAGAGACCCAACATGGGTCACAGGTCCATCCTTCCAACAATCACCATGGAAGGGAAGGTGGATTCTGCCCTTTCGCCAGCCTTCCCCAGAGCTCAGGGCTAACAATGTAGGGGACCCTAAATGTACCCTAAAGAAACAATTAGGGGGCTGTGACCAGAGGAAGGGGAATGGATATGGGTGGGAAAAACCACATGGCATCCACCAGAGAGGGCCCCTTCTCCCCAGCAACGGGACTCTAACACACGTCAGGCAAATGGGGTCTCAGCTTCTTCCTCCCCTTCCCACAGGCTGCTCCTAGAGCTGAAGCACTCGGACGTCGGCCCCTTCTCGGTGAGTGTGAGGCCCTTGGTGGCTCCTTCCTTCCCCCTGATTTTGAGATAACTATCCTGAGGGCCACTCAGGCTCATGGCATCATGTCTAGAGGCCACCTGTTCATCTGCATATAATTTGCATGTGAAGTGATGCTGGGTGGAGCTTTGTGGGCTCACAGACCTTAGCTCCAATCACAACTCCACACTTACCAACTGTGGGCCTTGGGCAAGTCTCTTCCCCTCCCCCCAAATCAGGGATAATCTTTTCTACTTGCCTGAAAAACAAAATGAGGGTGGGGTAGCAAGTCATGGGGAGAGTTGTAGGTTAGACCATGTGATCAGGGAAAGCCTCTCCAGGAGGTGATATTTAGGCTGAAAGAGCCAGCACGTTGAAGAGGTGCTGCAGGCAGAGGGAACAGCCAGTACCAAGGCCCTGTGGTGAGAACAAGTCCCACATGTTTGGGGAATGGAGGGAGGCCCATGTGGCTGGAGCAGGGCAGGTTAGGGGTGGGGTTGTAGGACGAGATGTGGCTGGAAAGGCAGGTGGGGGCTAGCTCATCCGGGGCCTTCCATCCTGGAGTAGATTATGTTCGAAGGGCAGTGAGAAGCCAGTGAACTGTTCCACACAGGGGGTGACGTGGTCTGACTGATGCCTTTATAAAAGATCCCCCTGGCTGGGGTGGGGGGATGGATGTGGGGGGACAAGAGTCAGACTGTGTGCATCAGTGGAGAGATAAGTGCGTTTGTCTATGAAGAAGAGAAGAAAATGGTGGATGGGAGCCATACTTTGGAGGTGGAATTCGATGCCACTTGGAGAGAACTGTGATGTGTGTGAAGAGGGTGATGAAGAATGATTCCTAGATTTTTGGCTTGAGCAGCTGGGTGAATGCAGAGTCATATAAAGGTGGAGATGGGCAGGTGGGAGGGAATTCAGTAGGAATCTCGCCAGCCCAGTAGATGATTCCACTACCTGAAATCACTGGCCATCATTAAGGAGACTCACCCCTGCCTCCCCACTAACTCCCCCTGAGGCACTGGAGTTGTCACCTAAACAGCAGCTCAGCACGTGACTTCCATCAGAAGCCACGGCAGGCTGATTCTGTCCTACACATGGCCCAAATCTCCCAGGGGGCCTCTAGTTGAACCCCTGGAGAACATTTTCTTTCATCTCTGAAATGCCTCCCGAGATCCCCACCAAGCAGGTGCCTTGTAAGCCACCAGGCCCTGAAATTGGACCATCCCCATCTTTCCTCCCAATTGGAAGGAAATCTAGCCAGCCATTTCCATCCAAAAACAACTACAACCCACAGGAGGACCCAAAGTGTCCTCACCGTATTTTCACAGACTTACCGGCGCTGGGGCTCTTACAGTGACTTGACTCCATCAATAACTAACTTCTGCTTCTGCGTCAAATCAAACTGGAAAGTTCTCAGACTCATGGGAAGAAAGGCACCACATTTTATGAGCCCGGGGATTTACAGCCCGGGGAAGAAAATTCAGTTGTTCCCAAAACAAAAATGTACTTATTTACAGGTTGTGTCACTGGGCAGTCACCTTGAGGGTGCTACATTCTCTTTGAATATTTTTTTACTATTGCAAGAGCAAAACATATGCATTACAGAATAATCAGAACCTACAGAGAGGCAAACCTAGGAGAATAAAAGCCATTCCTATTTTTACCACTTAGTTAATCTTTCCTGACCTTTTGCTATGCATAGCCAATAATACAACAGAATTATGTGGTTTCCATAGCCTGCTTTTCCTCACTCAAAAATACATCATGAATATCTCTTTGTGGATAATTAAATTTCCACAATATTATTCTTAACAGTTGCATAGTATTTCCTAGAATCAAAGCACCTTGTGTCCCCTAAATAATTCCCCAGTTCCTAGACATGTAGATTGCTGCTTATTTATTGTTTTGGTTAAATTTATGGCTCAGCGAGCATCTATGCATCTTAATTTTTGCCCATGCCCTACAGCATTTCCTCAGGATAAACCCCTTACAGGCATGTTTGCTGGTCCACCAGCAACACACAGGTTTTTTTTTGAAGATTTAATTATTTTTGAGAGAGAGCGAGTGCACAAGCTGGGAAGGGGCAGAGACAGGAGGGGACAGAAGATCCAAAGTGGGCTCTGTACTGACAGCAGCGAGCCTGATGTGGGCCTCGAACTCAGGAGCTGTGAGATCATGACCTGAGCCGAAGTCAGACGCTCAACAGACTGAGCCACCCGGGCAGGCACACACATTTTTAAGGATTTTGCTGAACGTTGCCAAGTAGAGCCCCAGAAAGGTTGAACCAGTTCACCCCATAGCCGGCAGTGTAGCAGCCGATGCATTTTCTTACACAGTGGTTCTCATGCTTAAATACTCTCTGATGACCTTCCTTTCCTCGGCCTCGTACCTTATATCTGGAACGTGTGTCACATCTGGAACCTTTGGATGCACAAGAGATCACTTGGGTGACCTGACTGGGCTGCGGAATCCTCCTAGCATCGCCCGGGTCCCTCCCTGAGCAGTTTTCCCAGCTCTGAGGTGGCCCTGCCGGGATGGGAGATTGAGGCCGAGGTGCCCTGATGTGGGTCCCGTCCTCTGACTTCAGGTTGGAGTGCTGCAGGCTGTCATGAGCTATGTCGTGCCCATTGCTGTGATCCCCAAGGTTAATGGTAAGGAGCTCTGGAGAAACGATTGACTTTCAGTCCTAGGGGAGGCGGAGGGGGGTTAAGTCCTAGAGCCACCTAACACCTGGCCCGAGTCATGGAGGCTGGAGGGTGGTCACTCAAATGAACCAGAAAAGGGGATGGACAAAAGGGGACCCCTGAGGGCTGAGTTCCTCTCATGTCCCCACCCACTACGTCATCCAATCTTTAAGACAGCCCCATGACATGCGGATTAGTAATCTCTCCAATTTTTGTGGGAGGAAATGGGAGACCTAGAAGACACAGGTGGTTGTTGTAGGTCACGGAGGAAGCCGAGAAATGCAGCTGGGCTCCGACCCCGGCTCTGAAGCCAGAGCCCTCAGCCCCTTGCCACCTCTGGGAGAAGGGCTGGGGAAGAAGAGCTAACCTCAACTAACGGCTCGTGCTCATCACACTGACAAAAGCCTATCCTTGCGGGGCCAGGGGCCAGAGAGCACACAGAGGGCCACATACCACGTGACTAGAAGAAGTAGAAATTGTCAATTAGGACAAAAGTTATTATATAGACTATGACTTCTCCTGCCTTGACAAATGTAGCTTCCTAATGATCTGGGAAGCCAGGTTTGGGTGTAGAATTCTCCAGAGTCGCACAGCAGAAGAGGGTGGTATGGGGAGAGGGGTCCCCGGCTACCACCCACCTCTAGTTTCATCCTAAACTTTGAGGAGCTCCGTATGCACCCTGGTAGATAATGTGCAGTCGCCCTTGGCCATGGCCATGGCCAAGTACACCAGCGCCGCTGTCACCCTCAGGAGGGGGTCTTGGGGAAGAGGTCTGCACCCATCCTGAATGTGGGCTTGGGGCTGATGGGGCGAGAAGGTAAGGCCCCTGGGTCTCCGGAGCGTGGTGAGGCGTGGGAGTCTCCAGGCCAGCCTACTTGTCAAGGCTTCAGGTCTATGCCGGCCCTGCCTATGCTGGCTCAGGGCGACCGCCCACCTGGTGCTGGAGGGCCGGCACCTTCCCCCCCTCCCCTGCCCAGTGCTCACCTTCTCCTCCACTGCAGAGCGGCTGCAAAAAGGCTTCCCTCTCCCGATGCCTGCCAAGCTCCAGGCCTTCAATCTGGTGCTTCGGTCTCACCAGGTAGGTCCAAATGTCTCCTTTCACCAAATGTCCCTCAACACCAGCAGCCTGTTACCAGAAAGCTCTCTGTATGCAAGCCCTGTAGCAAGCACTCCCTACCTTTACGACACCCCACGAGGTGGGTAACTGTTCACACGCAAGGAAGGGTAAGGCTCAGAAAGGCCACACAGCTATTAAATGAAGTCCAAATTCAAAGCCAAGTTCTCACCCCGCCCCCACCCTGCCACCCTTGAACCTTTGGATTCGAAGTTTCCCACGCTATGTTCGGTAAAAACGGAGCTCACTTGGTGGCCACAGAGCCTCTTTTATAAGTGGATGTATTTAAATATTCGGCAAATAGGTATTGCATGACTCCCTTGGTGCCTGGCAACATTCTAGGCCTGGGGGAGGGGAGAAGGTGGTAAAAAGTGAGGTACCGAGAGGGGATTTAATCCCAGAATGGAGACCTC
>PJEM01019955.1:0-14621 GCA_004023845.1 Helogale parvula
GGGAGGGAAGGGAGGGAGGGAGGAAGTTGAAGAGAGAGCAGTTAAATGATGAAGAAGAGTCTGAACCCCCGAGGGGTTTTCTTTCCACGCCCCCTAAAATACCTCTGTAACTCGCCACGATTGATTGACAGGCACCTCCTGTCCCTTCCGCAGGCCTGGGCGACTCCGATCCGGGCCTCGGCCAGGAGCCGCTCCCACAGGAGCTGCAGACCCGTGTTTTGCAGCATGAGTAGGGAGAACCACTCCGTTCACGAGGGCCGGATGCAGGCCGTCTCACTGAATCCTACGGACAGCCTCCTGAGGCCAGTACTGTTAGCACCTCGGCTCGTCGGACGAGGGGCATGAAGCTCTTGACCAAGGGAGAGCCAGGGTCCGTGAGCCCTGACCGCCTTTCAGGAAGAGCAGAACATTCTTGCGCCATTTGCAATAACGTGTGTCCCTGTGAACAGAGCGTTGGGGCCCTGCCTGGGCTTGGAGAGGCTGAGCGGCAGGGGTGGGGGCCTGCACCTCAGGCTGCATGAGCTTCGTGGCAAAGCTGCCTCTGATCTTGACCGGAAACAAGAGGGAAAGGAAGAAGGAAGAGAGAGGAAGAGATCAGAGGAGAGCAAAAGGAAGGGGAAACGGGGGGAAAGAACAGGATGGGACTCTAGAGAGAAGAGTGGAAGAGAGAGAGCGGGCAGAGGCAAGACAGGAAGAGGTGGAGTGGGGAGCCACGGCTCCCCTGGGTGAATGGGGGGGGCAGGGGTAGCTCCCGCCCGGCCCCTGGGGGGTGTTTAGCCTGGCACACAGAGGCACAGCCCAGGAGAAGCCCGTGTAGCACGGCCCACTGGCCTCTCATTATCTGGCTGGGGAGGGAGGCACCTGCTAGGTCTTTGCAGCCCGTCCCTTGGAGCCACCTGTCCTAAGATCACAGCCGACTCACTCCACTCCAAGCTTCCATTTCTAAAGCCCGCCCCGACGTTTAAAGCAGCGCCATCGACAACAGCCACAGCACGGGAAGCACCCAGATGTCCGTCAACTGATGAGTGGATAAAGATGCGGCACATAAATACAGTGGAATATTACCTGGTGATCAAAAAGAATGAAATCTTGCCGTTTGCAACAACGTGGATGGAACTAAGTGTCTTCACGTTTCGCGTGATTTCACTCACACGCGGATGAAGACACAAAACGGATGAACGAAGGGGAAGACGAGCAAAAGTAATGTCACAGAGAGGGAGACAGACCACAAGAGAGTCTGAATTACAGAGAACACGCTGAGGGTTGCTGGGGAACCGGATTCAAGTCCCAACTCTGCCAAAAACTCCGTGTGGTTTGGGGGCCAGTCGCTCCAGGGCCATGAGCTTGGACTTCCCCGACTGTCGGATGCGAACAGAATGTCCGTCACATGGTTGCACGTGAATTAAAGACACGGCGAGCTGGTCCTGCCTGGAAGGGCCGAGGCCCACGTCCACGCGGGCGCGTCTCCAGGAGGAACCGAACATCTGGATTTGTTCGGGACCTGACACCGATTTACCGTGTGATCTAACGTGTGTGGCTTTGCCTCTCTGGAATTTCGTTTCCGCGCCCACAAAATGGAGGAAGGGACGGGAGAAGACAGTTACCCAGGTTCCTTCCAGCTCTCTGGCTCTGTGGGTCAAGGTTTCACCTTGTATATCCCCTGGCCAGGGGCCAGCTCAGGCCAAGATATTCCAAGCGTGTAATAACTGCTGAGGAGGGGAAGAGACCCTCGGAAGGGGTGCTGGCGGGTGGGCTGGTACGGGGCCTGCGGGGGGCCGGGGCCGTGCCTGGGGCCGGGGAGGGGGCGCACCTCCTCTTCTGCGGGCAGAACCCGCCCCAGGGCCCCTCCCGTCCTGCTGCTTCGCACACGCAGCCAGCCGGCCTCCTCCAGCTCCCCACAGCCCCAGTCCGAAGCCCCCACGCACAGAGAAGTCACCCGACCAGGAGAGAGGGCGCCTCTGGCATTTCCAGCACCAGCACCGGTGGGGGGGGGGACGTTATTCAGGCGGGAAGGCTCTTTGCAACATCTTCGATGTGTCACCTGTTCTGAGGCCAAAGGCCGTGAATGACTCCAGGTGTGTTCTGCCCCGACAATGGGTGTCAGGTTACAAGACACTTAATCATTCCAGTTTGGCAACTTCACCCGTAGGGCTGTTCCAATCAGCTGGCCCCGCAGTCCCCAAATCACTGCTGGAGCGCAGCAGTAGAGGCAGTGGGCGCTGCGGGGCGAGGGATGCCCGACCCGCGGGACCCGGGCCTGCCCCGCACCTAGGCCTCTTCCCAAGGTGCTGCCGGGCTGGCTGTGACCTGCTGACCAGCCAGGGCCGATCCGAGGAGCCCTCCTCCTCCCGGAGAAGACCGCAGAACCAGCATGGTGAGTGTGGGGGTCCCCGGCTCTGAGTCCCGGAGGAGGGCAGGTCTCCCCAGAAAGGGCCCTTCAGGCAGCCTGAGAATTTTCTAACACCTTCCCAATTAAAAGGAGAGGTCACCGCGAACCACCCCCACATTCCAGCCCTTAAAGTCTCAACGTCCGTCCTGCTTTACGCTCCCGGCCGGCAGGCCCTGCACCAGCACCGACGAGGCCGGGAGGCCAGGCCTCCCCTCTCTGTCCTCCTCAGTCCTGCCTGCTCTTTTGTCCGAGGCCCCCTGGTCCGCGGGCTGGAGGTTGGCCCTATTTTTCCAAGGGCAAGGGGCCGTTCCGATGGCCCTCTGCCACCTCCATGGGGAAAACGGACGCCCTTTCTCCTTCAGAAAACCATGGACACTTGCCTCGAAACAATCCAGTGTTTGGGGAGATCCACTTGGCCTCCTTTCAGACCCTGCCGCCTCCCTCCTCCTGGGAACACCCAGCGTGTCTCCAGCGACTTGGGACATGGAGACTCAGTCCTATCTCTCAAAGACATCTTAACCCGGGGGCGGGGTGGGGGGAGAGATCATGTCAGAGGCTGAGATAGAACTCAGGGAATCTTCCATCTCTAATTCTTGGCAAAGATGCTGCAGTTGCCCAAAACCGACACCAAAATGAAAGGGGAGGGAGGGGGGGAGCTTTCTGTCCAAGGGGAGCAGGGTGACCTGCTCTCGCCCCAGCGCTGGGGGAGCTGAGGACCAGAGAGGGGACGGGCTTGCCTGCTCTGTTCTGCCAGCCAGCAGGGATGGAAGCGCCTAGAAGCCTGCACGTGTGCAGAGAAGCTGCGCCCTGCAGGGCCCTGGGGGGGAAGAGGAGGTCGCCCCTGCCTGCCTGTTGGGGACACGGAGGGCTCTGGGGTCTCTCGAGGGAGCGGCGCAGGAGAGGGAGTTTCTAAGGCACGTAACCGGAGCGCAGACCACGGAGTCCCAAGGTCGCGCGGCCGGCTCCCTAGCAGCGTGTCATTCCCGAGAGTTTGGTCTCCCTGAGACCCATTTGCTTCCTCTGCGGGTGGAGAGATGATCCACGCGGCTCTATGCACAAGCACCGTTAGTGGAAGGACGCGCTAAGTACGGGACTAGCTTACACACTAAGGACGCGGGACCGAAGAAGAATCCGCTCCAGGGAGCGGCAGGCGGACAGCGCGGCTCAGGCGGACCTTCGCAGGCCGGGCCGGGAGCGGGGCGTCGCCGGGGAGCTCCTGGCCCCCGGGCCAGCGGTGCAACCGCCTGTGCCTAATCACCCAGTCACTTCCCCGTCGTGAGGCTGGGAAGGGCACAGCTCCCAGCCCCAAGAGATGAAACTGGCATGCTGGGGCCCAGCCCTCCTCCCCGCCCTGCCTCCTCTCACCCCTGCCAGCCCCGCCCGGCACGGACTCAGTCCTGCAGTCACTACCTCACAGCAGTGGGCAGAGGGCCGAGCCCCATCTCTGTCCCCGAGGGGGGAACGTGTCCCTTGATATTTCAGCTGCGGCCGAGGCCTGGAGGGAAGCCTGGGACCCTGGGACTGGCCATCCTGGCCTTGACTCCTTACTGCCCACGAGGCCCCAGACAGACCACGAGTCGCCAGAGCGGAGTGTCAGCCCCCCGAGGTCGGCCCCAGCCCTCTGCCTGCTCTAGAAAAAGGCCCTTCCTTCCCTCTCCCCTTTTCCACCTGCTTCCAACCAAGGAGTTTGCCAGGCGTGGCTGGGGCTCAGGGACGTGGCAGGCCCGTGGGCCAGCCTGCGGTGGAGGGGGGGGAGGATCCAGGAGCATGGGCAGACCCCCACTTAGCATTGGTGATGCCGTCCCGGACTCTGGAAAGACCCTAGAGGGCAAGGTCGGCAGAGAAGGGCTAAGGCCCCCGCCTCTCCCCCAGGGCCCTCACCACCTGGGTGGGGGGCTTGATGCTGCTGTGACCCCCAGAGTGCCCCTCCGTCTAACCATTTAATCAGCCCCTACAACTGGCCAGCCTCCAGATGGCAGGAAAGGGGACAAAAGGGCACTCTGCCTAGGTTCCGCCCTGGGGCTTCCCCGAATCCTAAAGAAGGATAGCTCCTGAAGCAAAGGATCCCGGGAGACTGTGGCAAGTCCAATGCCAGGGACGACTGCAGGGGCCCCTTGAGCAGAGAAGGCAGTGAACTCTCCCCAGGTGGCCGGGAAGCTGTCCCAGAAGGAACAGTATTTGTACTGGAACTTGGAGGCTGAGCGGGTTCTCCCCAGGCAGACAGGGTGGGAAGCAGGGCAGGGGGAAGGGGTGTAGCAAGGGGAGGAAATGGGGGGAAAAGACGGAAAAACAGGACTCGGGAACTCTGGACAAACTTTCCAAAGCCCCAGAGGCAACCCGGATGGCAGGAGACAGAGGCTCTCCGGCCTGAGGACCCGCGTCCCAGATCTCCCAGCAGCCCCCATGAGGCCTTCCTTCCTGCTCAGATAGAAACATCTTCCCAATAAAGCCCCACAAATGCCCAAGCAACCGTCCCCAAGGCGGCGGACTCCCCACACGCTAAGATGCGTTCGTCTTTGGCCACCCTACCCGAAGCTCTTGAAGACTGGGCTTTTCCCACTTTCAGCCCCAAACCTCGCACAGGGCCTGCCACACAATAGGCGTGTGATGAATGCTTGTAAGTAACAAGTGACAAGACTCGGAGTTCCCGGAACCGTGGACTTATCTGACTCTGATAATGAAGTTAGCCAGGTGTGACTGGAAAGGATGCCAGAATCAACCAGAGGTGTTACCAAGGTGTTTTCATCCCAGTCAGGGCAGGGGAGGGGGGAGGGGGGCTGGAGAGAGACGGGCCCACGCCTGCCTGGAAACCCCAGGGACTGGAGGGAGAGTCTGAGCAGAACCAATGTGGCAATCCCTCTGCGACGTGCCGGACTCCACCTCAAAGCCTACAGCTCAATTGTGATTACAGCAGAGAATCTGTAAACAAGCCTCGAAACCGCAACACCCCTCCCCTGCCGGCCCCTCCCAAAGCGGCTTCCAGCTCCCTGGCGTAACCCACGTGCAGGCAGACACACTCACGGGGCAGCCTGTGCGTGGACACACGAGGCAAGGGGCGAGAGACGGAGGCGGTGCCTGTCCGGGGGGCCGCGGTCTCCCATCAGCCCGGTGGGCTCTGCCTGCGGGCGTGGCCGAGCCCGCCACAGCCTTAGCATCTCCCGTGATCTCAGTTTCTCCTCCATGATATGCGTTCACTCGTCTGTTCGGTAAGGGGTCCTCAGGCACAAACGGTGTGCTAGGCACTGGCAAGGTTCCAGAAGATTCAGAGAGGAACACACAAGCGAAGCCCTTGGCTCTGTTCCACAGGCGGGACCCCACCCCCAGAGCAGGCCACCCGCCTCGCCTCCGTCCTGCCCTGCCCTGACATCGGGGCCTTCCTTCACGGTCAGCCCGATGCCCGGGAGGAGGGTGCCGCCAGGCCATCGGGAGCCCCTCTCCCGGTGAGGAGGCCCCGCTGGCCGTCTAAGGAGAATGACAATACCAACGCGTCATCCCTACCCGAAGCAAGTGCAGCATTTCGCAACCTGCCTCAGGATTCACACCCAGAGCCTCCCCCAACCTTACACCAACTCCCCGGGACGTCACGATCCTCATTCTCGAGACGAGGAAATGCCAAGGCTTGAGCGGTAGATGACTTGAAAGGGTCACTCCGCCAAGATCGCTAAGTCCTGGGACTTCAATATCCAGTGCTCAGATTTTTCATGATGCCCCCCTTCTCCTCCCAGACGTGAAGCCACAGACCCAAACTTGAGACTAGACCTTGACCTTGACCTTGAACTTGCAGCGGAAACTGTAGAACCAGGAAGTCCCACCTCCCTACCTAGAAGCTGATCAACGTTATCACACAAAGAGTGCGCCAAGCGAGGACTGCGCCGCTGGCCTGACCGAGCCGAGGGAAGACGACGTCCTTTCTGTCCAGAGACCTCGCCCCTCGCCAGTCCCCCAGGGTCCCTGGGAGGAGGTGAACACGCGGACAGAGGAGACCAGCGGACAGAATGAACTCAGACTTTCAAGGAGACCAAGAAAAAGCTTCATGCCCGAAGCTGCTTCGGGGGGGACAAAACCAAGTTACCATGAGATCCTTGAGGTTAGAAAACTAAGTTAGAGGAAATTATAAATAAACCAGGCTGAGCACTAGTGTTCTCTGCGGGCGGAGGCAATGCACGTTGAAGGCTAGGACCAGCAGGCTGCCGGGTCACAGGCCTTGGGAAGGGGCCGCAGGTCTTCTTGGTCAGTGTTTTCTCCAAGTTTGTCTCGGCCTCAGAGCCCGTTCCCACTGAAATCTAACCTAGAACCCCCACGTGGACACCAGACCCCCGCCACTCCTGCCCTGCCTCCCTCCTCCCGCAACAGCCCCAGGGTCTCCACTGCGTCCGCAGGGGTGCCGCAGAGCCCCATCTGGCCTTGCCCTGTCTTCTGCGGACATCGACACCATCTGGCGTCTACGCACACCTTCTGTGGCTTAGAGGATCTGCCCTTCACCAAGAGGGAGGGAGGGAGAGGGAAGTGGGGGGGGGGGAGAGAGAGAGAGAGAGAGAGGCCTTTCTTGTCTGTTACGTGCCTCATTTATCCTGAACATCCCTCTGGCCACGTCCTTGAGACAAGGACCACGTTTGTGCTACCAAAGGTCTCTGCTTCTCTGGCCTGAAGCCTCCTCCCTTTGTTCACGTAGAGGTCAGGTGACAGGTCCTCAGACCGCTAACTGCCCCGGGCCCTCTCCACCCAGTGCGCTCGCCTCCTGAAGGCAGAGCCCTGGGCCCAGTGAAAGCACAGAAACGGCCGCCATCTGTTCAGTCCTGTTACACCAAGGCCCCTGCCAGGCTCTTCCCACTAGTAACTAGTGGTTACTGAGTGTGCGCTACGCCAACCCCGTACTAGATCCTGTGCCAATGGTTGTTAGTTACTAATAAGGAGTAAGGGAGCATATGCTTCATGGGCACAGGAACTTAGCCTTTTTTATTCACTGCTGTATAACCAGCCCCCAGAACGGGGCTTCCCTGAGTGGATAAAATAGTCCTATTATTGTTGCTATTTTTATAGTTACTGACATTTATTGTGTTCCTACTGTATACCAGGCAATGTGCTATAGGCTCTGCATGTTTGGGTCTCATCAAGACGACTGAGAATCATTCTGTCGCGCGTGCACACGCGC
This sequence comes from Helogale parvula, assembly GCA_004023845.1. NCBI lineage: Eukaryota > Metazoa > Chordata > Mammalia > Carnivora > Herpestidae > Helogale > Helogale parvula. Next base: position 7,542 of record PJEM01019955.1, read on the forward strand.
GCGCGCGCACACACACACACACACACACACACACACACACACACACACGCGGGGCTCCCAGTGGCTACATAACTGGCCGGAGCCTGTGCTCCGTCCACAGCCAGCGGCAGCCTGCAGAGGAAACCTTACGAATCCTCACAGAGCTACTGAGCCGGCAGGGAGGTGGTGAGAGGGAACTTTGGTTACGTAACCGCCGGGCGCGATCCGCAGAGAAGTCTCTGGAACACCGCGGCGGCACTGTGCACGGCATCACGAGTTTCGAGTTCACGGGAGACACCCAGGAGTCCCTGCAGATGTTTGCCAGGAGATGGCGGCCCCTTGCTGCGGCAGCCACGCCAGCCCCCAGGGGCTGCTTCCCCGGGAGCATCTGGAACAAGCGAGAACACGCAGTCCTGCCGTTGGGCGGCACGGCGTGCACACCTCCTCGAACGCCAGGCGGAGGGCTGCTCCCCAGGCCCCAGCTCCTCCCGCGTGATCGGAGCCGAGGGCGAGGCTCAAGCACCAAACTCGTCCGTATGCGCTCAGCGCACCAGGATCACCGCCTTGTGACTCGTCACCCACAACGCAGGAGGCAGATCACACAGTACCCATTTTACAGATGAGGAAACTGACTTGTCAGAAGCACACGACCAGTCAGGGCCAGAGCTGGATTCAGGCCAGAGCCCCTGGACACAGAGCTCAGAAGGAGCAGACATGGGCTCAACCCTCCATCTGCCCAGAGCAGCTGAGACCCCTCAAACTGCAAAGACCAACCAAGGGGGACCATGAGGAAATCCGCAGAATCGTGAGAGGCCCAGACAGGGTTCCCGTGGCCTTGACACTGAGCCCCTCCCAGAACCTTTCTCTCTCTGGTCTCATCCGAGGTTTATCACACCCACTTCCAAAGGCAGAAGCTGGGTCCAGGAGATGTTAAGTGATTTGCCCACGGCCGCGGAGCAGGTAAATCAGAGTTCGACTTTGTAACACCAGAGCCCCTCTTCTCACCCCGCTACTTGCCTCCTCCTTAAAGTGTACAGAGCAATCTGGAATAAGCAAGAGAGCATGATTTTTTGAACGCAGTATAAAATTCATGGGATTCTCTTATGAACGTCAGACTATACCGCGGACGGCAGCTCTTCGTTCAGGTAAACTGCAGTGCTTAGAGCAACCCTCCCCCGACTGTAGGATCCACTGGCACCAAGTAAAGGCCGACCCGCCAGAGTCCCCGTCAGGCAAACCCCTGGGGTTGTCTTTGATCTGAGCCGCCTGACACCTGATGGCTCTCTGTGTCCCCTGCAGCCACCGCCCGCACACTGCCCTCCGGTGCCGACAGACCGTCCTGGGAGGGAAGGGGTGCTGGTCGGCCCGCCACTCTAGGGCAGAAAGAAAGTAGAACCGAGCAGAATTGTGGCGAGCTCAGAAGGGCTGCGGAGAACAGCCGCTTCCCCACCCCTGCCCCCCGCCCCCCAGAAGGACCTTGGGGGGATTTGTACAAGCTGCCGTTAACAAGAGCATCGCCTGGAGGCAAGTTCAACTCAGCCCAGCGGACGGACGTGTGCTAATACCTCACTCCAGGTCCAGGCCCTTCGCCTTGTCTTGCCACGTGACCGGGGGAGCGAGAACATGACAAGTCCGTGCCTCGGTTTCCCCACTGTGAAACAGGAATGGCTGCTGTACCTCCAGCCTCTCCCGTAACCCTACCTGGAATTAAGAGCTACGCCCAAACGCTAGGTCTGATCCTCAGACAAGGGCCGCTGAGCAGCCAGCAGGCTGGCAGCAGAATCGTGGCCGGCCACCCGACACCGCGGGCCGCCCCAGGCCCCGCCCCAGAGCCATTGTGTGCTGCCGTGGGGGTCGGGTGCGCAGCTCAGCTTGCCAACAGGTCAGCACCTATGTGGCTTAGAACAAGGCCTGGTGGTTTCTAATGCAGCAGCCCCGGCGGAGGTCAGCCCTGCGTGAGCACCCGCACGAGGCAAAGCAGGCGAGAGCGCTCGCGGAGGCCCCCCGCGGAGGGGAGCTCGTGCCCCCCTGCACGGGGCCCCGGGCTGGGGATCAGGGCAGGGGGCGGTCTGGAGACAAGCTCACAGTTCCCAGGTCCTGGAGCGCAGGCGTGATTCTCCACCTCTGAGAACTTTCTGTGCGCTCGGGGTGCTGCGGCCCAGCCGGCCCGACTCCGGAAGCTCATACCCACCTCCTCCGCCTCACAAGCGCCCTGCCCTCGGCCCCTCTCCCCACCTTACCCGTCATGGCGGAGGCACCCAAGACAGAGGGCACCTGCCCAGCCTTGTCACGGCATCAAAGTGCCCTGTCTCCGGGGTCGGTGGAGGGCTCGCGGCCGCCTGCTGCCGGGTCCGGAGCGGAATGCGGTTTGGGGGTCCGGGAGCGGAGTGAGGCACCCTTGGAGCAGCCCCCTAGCCAGCCAGCGGCCGAGCCCTTCTCTGCGAGCTAGGAGCAGCCTCTGGTCTCCCGGCTCACGTCCCCCGGGCCACCCCCTGCTGGGTCCCTGGCCTCAGCTCCCCGGCTGCCACCTGCTAGAGCCGCAGAGGGCCTGCTTCTCCCATCACCTAGCAACGGCAGCATCCCTGCCTCTAGGTGCTCCCTGGAGACCGCGGGAAACCAGGGCTGTGGCCCCCGAGGGAGCCGGAGACTGTCACACGCCAGACAGGGCCAGAAAGCCCCCTTGCTGCGGGCCTCTGCTTCTCTTTCTCCCTTCCTCTACATCCCTCATCGTGTGAGCCCTGCCCCATGGACTTCTCCCCAGAACAAGGAAGCTCAGAGTCAGCACTGCGGAGAGGAAGAGAGAAATAAGGCCCAAGGGCAGGCTGCCTGGCCAGGCCTTCTGTCCCTTGGCCTCTGTCCCTGGTCCCCCTTCTTCGCCTCATTATGAAGCTGGGGGCGCGCTTGCTTGTTTCACCACGTGGTTGTTACCCTCTCATCCACGTTACCAGCTCTCAAAGAGAGTTTCCGACTCCCCAAGGGACCTTGCGGCGCAGAGCGGTTGAGCGGTGTACCCAGGGCCACACAGGGAGTCAAAAGACAAGGCGGTGTGAGAACAGATACTCCCGAGGCCGGCCTTCCGGGTCTCCTCGCCGCACACTTCACCCTCCTCCTCATTGACAAATAAGCCGCCTGGGTCTGGATTCGTCACCTCTGCGCTGGCAGGTTAAAGCCGAGCTAAACCCAACCAGGATCCTCCAGGACCCGCAACACGGGGCTGCAGGGAGCCAAAGGGAGGAGGCGGAGCCGGAGACGTGCAAACCTCAGGGAAGAGAGGCGGAAGGGCCGCTGACGGCAAGGGAACCCCAACCCCTGCTGTCGCTCCCAGAAGCCTCTGCAGCGGGTTTGCCTTCCAGCCAGTGAAGGGGTGAGGAGGTGCGGGGGGAGTCAGCTGGATGCTAGCTGTACGCACCTAGACCTCATGCCGGGAGCAGGGAATCGAAAGGACCCAGCGCCAGCTAACAGCACTTCCCGAAATAGGTTTCTGCAACTGGATAGGGGCGGCGGGGGTGAGACAATAGTCCACTGAGTCCGGAGGCCTGGCCCTACGAGCCGGATCAGTTACTTACCTGCTCTGAGGTCACCGCAGCCACTTAATCCACATGAGGCTTGGTTTTCTCTCCTGGGAAATGGGGACAGTTTCTCAGGAGCATTCTGAAGATTAACAGGGACAGCATCGGGGCACCTGGGTGGCTCAGTCGGTCAAGCGTCTGACTTTTGAGTTTGGTTCCAGTCATGAGCTCACGGTTTGTGGGACTGAGCCCCGTGTCGGGCTCCGTGCGGCCCTCTATTCTCCTCCCCCTCGCGTGCGCTCTCTCAAAATAAGCAAACATTTTTTTAAAAAGGACAGCAGGTCTGGAACAACCCCCAAATGCAGTAGTTCACTGTCCTGCCTCTACCTTTGGGTCCTGGATTGACATCTTTCTGGGACCAGTGACCAACTGAAAAGCAGGGAATGAGGATTCCGAGCTAAGCAGACAACCGACCGGTGATTTTCTGCCGTCTAACACCCACCTTCTAACTTGCACTTCCCCACTCGCCACCCCCACCCAGTGCAGCCCGGCCCTCCCGCCCTGCCGTTGTGACCCGGACGGCAGGAGCTGTCTTCCAGAGGGACCCCTAAGTCGGACCCGGGTTGGGCTGGGCCCGTGAGTCAGGGCTCTGCGGCGGACTGAATCGGCACAGCAGCCCCAACAACACAGGCAGGCCGGTGCCCTTGCTCGGGCGGGGCCTGGGCTGCGGCGGTCGTGGTCAGGGGCTGAGTTCAAGTTGGGGATAAACTGAGACGCTGCCAGCAAAGCAGAAGGCAGCACAGCTCTGTGGCCTCCAAGCTCCTTTCCTCTGTCAACTCCAGGGCTAGACCTTCCCCCCCGTCCAGCCCGCCGGCATAAACGAGGGAGCTGTCTGGGGTGGTCCGCAGGGACCCTTTCGGCTCTGCGTCCTGTGATCGTGGCCCGGACCCCCCCCAGTGATGGGGGGCGGCCAGGCTCCTCAGCTCTCAGCCCCGACTTGGGATGGATTCCGGGCTGAAAGGCGACCCCGCCACCATGCACTCCCACCTCCACCCTCCTCAGAAAGGTCGGTGACATTGGCATTCTCCAGTTGCCACTCATAGACCTAAGTGTCCCCACCTCCCGCCCATCACCCTGATGCTTGTGACCCTCAGCAGCTCCCCTTCCCAGAAGTTTAGCAACCCATCATCTGCGATCTCACTGTGTAGAGAGGCTTCTAGAAAGCCAAAGAATGAGCAGGCCACTTGATGGAAAAACATGGGGAGCATGAGCGTCAGGTGGAGCTCGGGAGGATGGGAAGGTAGGCATTTGACCCCTTACACCCCTCAGCATGGCCGGACAACCGCTTTTACTTTCTCCTTGAACCTCAGGTGCCCACCACCGGACGGACCCTAATCCTTGACGCGTGACGTTTTCTTTTTCCACTGTTGGTCCACGCAGGCCCCCTTGTGACTCTCCAACTAGTTAGATGGCTCTGACAATAGGAGCCTCCATAGTCCACCGTCCCAGACAAAAGCTGCCGCGAACCGTGAGCCTCCCCTGCCCCCCCCCACACGCATGCCTCCCCTGCTCAGGCAGGTGGGCAAGTCTCGCGTCTGATAACTCGGCAGGTGTTGGCTGTACATCTCTGCTGGGCCAGGACATGTGCTGGAAGCCCCGTCCCAACCCCATGGTGACCGTTTCCTTGTTTCCTCGTGAAAAAGATCCCACGTTGCAGGTAACCGTTTCGGATTTGCTCTTCCCTTTGATGTTAAATCGCTAATGCCATCCGGATTTTTCTGCCCCACGTTCGGGGGTGGTGTACACATGCCACCACCTCTTCCAGGCCGGCCTGGGACTGAGCCCTGAAACCAGAATATTTTCCTTAATTCTTTCACTCGACAAATACTGATTAAATGCCCACTCTGCGCCAGGCATCATGGGAGACACCAGGGACGCCGTCATTACCGGTCAGTCACCGTCTGTAATTCCAGCTTGTGGCTTTGATTTAGTTTATTTTCTCTGGTTTCAGAAAGGTGTGGGGTGTTTGCTGGGCGACCACAGCTGACACGTACTCGCTAACGGGGGGCTGAGGTCACGTCCGCTCACGGATGAGGAACCGCGGAGTGCAGACTGCAAGCCTCTTGTGTTCCCTCCGCGTCTCCGCCTCCAGCACAATTCTGCGCCCAACAAAGGCACACAGTCAATATTTGTTGAATTAATAACAAACAAAAGAGACTCGCCTTCCTCAACCAGCGCAGGCCTGTACCTGTACGCGCGAGCAGACTCTGAGCAGGAGTGGGCTGCGCGGGAAGGAACGTTCTCGACCCTCCGCCCGCCCTCCCTGCGGCCTTTGCCTCTCGCCAAACTCCCTCCCACCCCCTCACTGAAGACCCAAGAGTGTCCGAGCCACCGGCCACGGCCGCTGCGTTTCTCCTCCAAACACGCGGCCACCTCCCCCCACTTGCCCCTTTCTCCTTCCTCTTGTCACTGCCCAGCTGGTTGTGTCCCGCCAGCGTCAACCCTGCGCTTCCCTGTCCTTCCACCCTCAGCCCAGAGGCTGTCCCGCGCCGGCCCGGCCCCTTCCCGAGGCTCCAGCCGAGCACCCCCCAGGCGTGGTCTCCCATCGCCCACGTCACACTGCGGGGTGTCCTTCACACGAGCTCCGTCTGCTCATGCCCCAGCTCCCCTGCCTCCCAACGCCCTCTGCTCCCCACTTCCCGGAGGGCAGGGCAGGGCCTGGCCCGGCCCGTCTGGGCACCTCTCCCTTCCCATCGCACCTGTTTGTTTGTCTTTGAATCCACAGCCCCAGACCAGGGCCTGGTCACGTATTTACTCGAACACTTACCTACATAACCCCACCCCTGCTGGGTATCAGAGGGGTGGTGTCCTTTGCACCCCTGGACTTGAACTGAGTCAGACAAAAGAATCTGGTGAACTGTTACACGCCGACGACAGGTAGACTAAGTGCTACTGATGTTGTTATTACCCGATTCTGCAGCTGCAGCAATGCAGCCGTGCAGGATTTGGCCTCCTCTTTCTCCTGGAAATAATCCCCACTCAGGCCCTGGAGACGGGGGAGCAGAGGCAGCGGGGCGTCATCCATAGGGCAGAGCCCCGAGTCCAGGTCCATCCAACAGCCATTTATCTGGTCTTTCCTGGGTATGAGCCCAGTGAGAAATTCTGAGGGCACAAAGGCAGTAAGAAAAGGGGGTGCCCACCCTCTTGTACTGCTGGTGGGAAGGTAAGCTGGTGCAGCCGCTCTGGAAAACAGTGTGGAGGTTCCTCAGAAAATTAACAATAGAACTCCCCTATGACCCAGCAATAGCACTGCTGGGGATCTACCCAAGGGGTACAGAAGTGCTGATGCACAGGAGCACATGTACCCCAATGTTCATAGCAGCAATGTCAACAATAGCCAAATCATGGGAAGAGCCTGAATGTCCATCACCTGATGAGTGGATCAAGAAGATGTGGTATATACACAATGGAGTACTACATGGCAATGAGAAAGAATGAAATCTGGCCATTTGTAGGAAAGTGGATGGACCTTGAGGGTGTCATGCTGAGTGAAATAAGTCAGGCGGGGAAGGACAGATACCATACGTGTTCA
>PJEM01019956.1:0-14621 GCA_004023845.1 Helogale parvula
CGATCATCCGCAGCGGCTGGTGTGTGCGCTCTTTTAACGCGAGAGCTCCTTGGAAGGAAATTATAATTAAAAAAATGCTTCTTCATTACTTCAGCCAGCAAGCAAACAGCAAAAGGTAGCCAATGTCAACCCCTGCAAGCCTCTGGCAGTGGAGACTTCTAGAATGCCTCCTAGCCACTCAGACCTCTTTGCCACCTTCTTTCTTTCCCCACTGGCCATATTTCAGTTGCTTTTCTCTCTTCTTCTAAACCAACACCACCTACATGCTTTTAGATCTCTCTCTCTCTCTCTCTCTCTCTCTCTCTCTCTCAGATCCACTGTAAAATAAGGCAGTCCCTCCAAACCCTGTATCAACATATCAACCTCCAAACAGTTCACAGCCATTTTCTGCTTAGAGCACCTCTTTCAATGTATGTCTGCATCAGCACATATATCCAAAATTAGAACTTCTGGGAGTTAAGCTAGAAAACCCCTTGTTTTACACCAAGTTATTCGGAACGCGGTAAAGTTCAAGAACCACCAATTAAAGGTTCTTCCGCTAACTGCTGTGGAGAAACATCTAGGCAGCAACAGCAACTTAAAAGAATAAAATGTATGACCCGGGGGTATAGCTCAGGGGTAGAGCATTTGACCGCAAAATGTATGACTGCTTCCGTTAATATTTAAGGAATTACTTTAGGGGCACCTGGGTGGCTCAGTCAGTTAAGTGTCTGGCTTTGGCTCAGGTCATGATTTCACGTTCATGGGTTCGAGCCCTGCGTCGGGCTCTGTGCTGACAGCTAGCTCAGAGCCTGGAGCCTGCTTCAGATTCTGTATCTCCCTCTCTCTCTGACCCTCCCCTGCTCATGCTGTCTCTCTCTGTCTCTCAAAAGTAAATAAAAAACATTAAAAAAAAATTTTTAAGGAGTTACTTTATATTAATGCTGATAACGCAGGACTCAAACTCTTCTTCCAGAAATTGCTTCATACAGTCCTTTACACACTTGTGAAAGATGCCCATCAAGGTCAAAACTAAGAGCAACCCCAAATCCTACCTCACTGACCTATCACTCAAGCTGAGCCACTGACCCGTCACATCACTCCCTCTATTTCTCAAAAATAATGTTGGAGGCTTATTCAGATTTCCCCCAAGTTGGCTTTACACTGATGCTACTTCTTTCGTAACTCGTCAAAGTCATATTTACAATCCATGCTATCTGGGGCACATAAAACACAGAAGCCAGAACTTGCAAACAGAAAACCAGAATGCCCACCAGGAAAAATGGACACGACACGTAGAACAAAGATGAATACCCTGGTGTATATTTACTTAGGAAAAGTTAAAAAGAACATCTAGGTAGGTATCAAGAGTAAAATCAAAGGGAAAAAACCATTTTGTATTTAAAGACATGATTTGCATATACATCACATACATGAATGTATCACTGCATACAAACGGTTTCCCACTGGTTACTTCACATGACCTCGTGCATAGACACAGGAGACCCTCAATGATCCGTGCCAAGGGCAACAGAACCTCAGTTCTGTTCATGGGCCACCTGAGCCCACTGAGCACTCTGCATGAAGTTCTGAGTTCACCGCTGGAAGCAGATCCCCGTGCTCTCCCCCTGACCCCTCCCCGCCCCAGTACCCCACCCCAAGTTCCTGGCAGCCTTCTGGTTTCCCCCAAGCAGCTTGGCTCCAATCACAATGACCTAGCTCCGGGTAGGGGGATGGGGGGCCCTCCCGACACTCGAATGCAACAAAGTGTCCAACCATCCCTCCCAACATCAGCACCCCCGCAGTGCAGATACAGCCATACTGTTAAAGCCTGAAAGAGACCAGTGCAGAGGTCAAGTTAGTTTCACTTTCCACCACAGGAAAATATATAAAGAGTCTTTCAAAATATATATATATATATAAGTTATAATGGAGTTTATGCCAAAACAATTGTAATGACTGTAAACAGAGAGGACTGTTGGCTCAAAACAAGCGAGGCTGAAGGTGCACCGGGCCTAAGAGCCGGAAGAGTGCCGCGGCAAAGCGCACGAGGGCTGTGGGGAAGGGGTCAGGATAACCGGGGCAGGCTTCGCGGCGGGAGGAAGGCCCTGGAAGACGCGCACTATTTGGACAGGTGAAGAAGGCATTCCAGATGTGGGCAGCAGCATGAACAAAGGCCCGGAGGTAGGAAGGAGCACAGCGTGTGGAAAGGTCAGCGAAGGCACGGCCACGGCTGGGGCCGAGCACGGGCCCTGGACAGGAACAGCAGGCAGGGCCGGAGGGGGGCCCTGGGGACCTTTCCGGGGGGGCCCAAGAACCTCGAGGGGCTTCTTCTCCACAGGGTGCAGTTTCTGGTGCTGAACAAAGCTGCCGTACCATTTGAAGGCCTTCCCGCACACCTTGCACTCATAGGGCTTCTCCCCGGTGTGGACCCGCTGGTGCTGGATGGAGGCGACCTTCTGCGTGAACGCCTTGCCGCACTCCTGACACCGGAAGGGCTTCTCCCCGGTGTGAGTCCGCTGGTGCACGAGGAAGAGCGACCTGCAGCCGAAGGCCTTGCAGCACTCCCGGCAGCGGTACAGCTTCTCGCCCGTGTGCAGCCGCCGGTGCTGCAGGTGCGCGGCGCTCCGGCGGAAGGCCTTCCCGCACTCCTGACAGGCGAACGGCTTCTCGCCCGTGTGGATCCTCTGATGCTGCGTCAGGGCCGTGTTGGAACTCAGGCCTTTGCCGCACTGCTTGCATTCGTAGGGCCCCTCTCCGGTGTGGTTTTTCTCGTGCACGATGCAGTCGTAGCTCGACTTGAAGGCTTTGCCGCACGCCTTACATTTGAAGGGCTTCTCGCCGCTGTGACTCATCTGGTGCCGAATCAGCTTCGAGTTGTACCTGAAGATCTTCCCACACTCTTTGCACTCGTAGAACTTCATTCCCCCGCGAAGGATCAGATTCGGGTTCAGGCTGAACGTGTGCCATGTCGCCTCGCTTTTAAAGTCAAAGTGCTGGGGAACGTTCTTGAGATGTCCTCCCGCCTCGGCCTCTGCGGCGCCTTCCCGCTTCCCGGCCGGCTCCTCCGCCTCCATCCAGGACGCACCGCCTGCCCAAGAAACCGCAGGTGCTCCCGGTTACCCAACCGCGGGGAAGCCCGGCTCCCCGCGTCCTCTGGCAGAGTGTGATTTTGGCACAAGCGCCCAGCCAGGAGGACGAGAGGGAAAAAGGAAAATGATAATGTGCGGCTGGAGAAGTGACAGCCCCAGAAACAGACCAGGAGGGGCCTCCTGTGAGGAAGGCTGGGAAGTGGACTTGAGGCAGGTGCAAGGACACAGCGAGGGCTTCCAGAATGGACGGGAAGAAGGCAGAAGGGGGGAAAAGAGAGGAAATGGAATGGGAAAGATACAGGAGATGAGCAAGAAATGGAAATGTTTCCAAAGAGAAAGGGAGAGAGGGAGAGAGGGAAAGAGGGAGAGAGGGAGAGAGGGAGAGATCCCGAAGAAAAAAGAAAGTCAGCACTCCCAGGAAGAAGAGGCGGCGGCTCCGCCAGACCAGAAGGTCAGCAGGCTGCAGACCAAACTCAAACTCCCTGGAGCTCAACGGCCCACCTGGAAGTCAGGAAGCCATCCTAAATTCCAAATAAATGGCCCAGTGATTCTTAAATATTCCACATAATAGACTGGGACAAAAGACTCTTTCAGAAAGTCCGCTGGGACACAAACTGTGCTGGAGAGCTGTGGGCCACAGGGGCATTTCAGCTAAAAGAACCGCTGCTTACAAAATCACAGCACAGGTGACAACGAGGCCTGGAAACCTGCTTCCAAAAGAAAATCCAAGTAACAGAACTCCCAGGCCCAGCGAGCGGTCTTGGGTAAATTTTAGTCTGTATGTGTTGGGTGTGCAAGTGTTGTGTGTGTGTTGGGCTCAGTGGTGCAGGTGCCTTTCTCTCTACAGCTGCATGTGACACAAATACAATGCAGACCTAACGATCGATCAGTTGTGACCTACAGAAATTATAGGTGATTTACACACTAAAAAGGAAAGGTAGAGGCATTTCACTGCCGAAGGCCTAAAAACAGAGGTCACAGCTGTGGCACAAATAACTCAGTTTGACCCACAGAATCATACTTTCCTTAAAGTATGGCTGAAATCCACTTCTTGGCCTAAAACTGGCATACACTTAAATGTCTCCACTGGCACATGAGAAAAGGAGTGGCTGGGAAGGCGCTGGGTCACGGCTTCTCTGTGGGAGGGCTTGGGCCGCGCGTTCCCAGGGACGGCCTTCCCCGCTCGGGGCTGCAACCGGGCGGGGGTCAGAGAGCGCGTTCAGGTGTGCCTTATGAAGAACAGGGGGGCCTCGTACTCTGCTGCGGGAGAACCATGTCTAATAAACTGGGAAGGCAGGGGCGCCTGGCTGGCTCCATCAGTGGAGCCTCGGACTCTCGATCCCAGGGTCATGAGTTCGAGCCCCACGTTGGGTGTGGAGCCTACTTAAAACAAATAAGACATATAAAATAAGCTGGGAAGGCAAACCCAGAAACCACTAGGTTGTCTTACTCACCTGGACGGAGGCCTCTCAAAACCTCTGCTTGCCAGGGGTCCGGGCCCCATGCTGCGTCCCCTCTCTCCAGCTGGGAGACCAGAGCGGGTTTGGGGAATGGAAATGCTACTCCCAAGAGAAAAAGGAAAAACAAGTTGAAAGCTGAGGGGAGCCTTCCAGAGCTTTCCTGAGATCTCTCGTGGCCCACCCCACAACAGGCTGAGGGGCGGGGGGCAGGGGAGGGAGGATGACATGCCCAGGAAACCACATGAGCCCCCCAGGGCTTCTGGGGAAGGGCGCCACGCTGTGCTCCAAAGAACGGCCACGGAGACAGCAGCTGTCCTCAGGAAGAAACTGCAACCTCGCCCCGACCTAAAGCACGGGATGCCCTCAGGAAGAACACAGGTCCCGATATCCTGGGAGACTCCCCCCACAGGCAGAAATCCAGCACCCCCGGAACAGGCAGCACGGAGGAACAAAGGGCGCACCCGGGCCCCAGGAAGAGTCCCTCCGCTCAGGCCCGGAACTGCGCCACCCCGGGACGCAGGGAAGTCTGATTTTAAAACCTGAGGGGACCAGGCGCTTCCTCCCCCCCACATCTACAGACACTCGTGATGGCAAAATCAACCCCTGGAGTTCAAGGTCCAAACCATCAGAGGAGGACGTGAGAATGTCCCCAAGAACCATGGAGAGGGGCCTTACCCAGGGAAGCCACGTTGGTATAATTCTCCAGCATCACCTCCCGGTACAAGGCCCTCTGCGCAAGGTCCAGGCTGGCCCACTGGTTCCGGGTGAAGTACACGGCCACATCCTCAAAGGTCACGGGCTCCTGAAATGACAGGCCCCTGCTCAAGCCCTGTGTGAGGGTCCAGAGGGGCCTGGGCTGCAGGCAGGGAGTGGGCCTCCCATGGTCTGCAACTCTGAGCCTCACGGAAGGTTTGCTCCGCCGAGAAGAGCAGCACCCGGTACCCCGCAGGGGCAAGGCCTCGGTCACTATTCCCACCTCCAAATGGGGAACACCCTCCCCTCCACGTGGCTGAGGCCCCAAACTGTCACCCCGACCTCACAGCCTGGCAGCGGGGGCTCCCCACCTGCTTACCGCATCCACCCCCATGTTCCTGACTGTCCCTCTGATGCCTCCCACCCTCTTGGACTCCACAATCCTGTCTCCCTCTGTTCCATACGCCAACCCCTGCAGGCCGCTGCCTCTCACCGCCGCCGCCCATCCAAACAAATGCACACCCGTTTGTCCTCCGCACCCAGCGTCTTAGTCTTCCCCAAAATCTTCCACTAGTGCAGAGGAGGCACACCTTAAAGATGTTTCCAGCACTTTGCAAACTTCTATCCATCCCTCCTTCCCTGACCAGAAAGCTCCCTTGAGGGCAACCTGCAGCCTGCCTATTCTGGCCTCTTCTCTGACCACCTGTCTTCAGAGCAGGTCAGCAGTGCCCCGTCTCTGGGCACAGAATCATCCCCTACCCAGTCTTGAACTCCATCCTTTCTGGCAAGATGGGCCCCTCTCTGCCTCCCCCTGCAGCCACTTCCATGTCCCCAAGGATGGGGGGAGTTAAGACCCTTGGCACCAGGTTCTTAGGTTGGTACTTTCAAACATGTATTTCATTTCACCTCAAAACACAGATAGGGGACAGGAATGTTTACTCGCATTTTCCCACGATGAAACTAAAGTTGAGAAAGATGAGTGACCTTGCCTAAGACCACACGGCCAGGGACCGGTGGAGCTGGGATTTCAGCCCACATCAGGCAAACAGCAACCCTGGGCTCTTCCCACACACCAAGGTGCCTCCCATACTGGGCTCATGAGCTTCCCCTCAAACATGGCTCACCCCCGGTCCTCAGCATTACCGGGTGCTGCCCCGTCTTTGCAGACCAGCTTCTCGAACTCCTAACTCCCAACAGCGCCCGGCAATCCGTCTCTACCACGCTCCCACCAAGCCACGCAGACTCCTGCCCCCAGTGTGCATGGAGGAGTCTGCTATTTCAAAGCCTCACACACCACCCTGGGAGCCAGAGCCTCTGAATCTTCCGTGAAACCCAAGGGCAGGCCCTGATGGTATCCACTGGCTCCTTTCTCTGCGTCGACAGTCGGGACAGTAGGGACCACAGAAACTGCGATCTCGCTCTGGAGGGGGTTTGGTGATCCCGTGCCCTCGCGCCATGATGCCCCGCCGAGTCCCCCTCCTGGGAGACAGGACGCTCTGCAGTAGCCTCGTTCCCTCCGCCACCAAAAATGAGAACGCCTTCCAAGCGGTGCCGCCTGTGTGCCACCCTCTCTCCGGTAGCAGCCTTGACTGGGGACAGCACCAGGGCCAGGGAGAAGGGAAGGAACTCTGATTGCTTTTAAAGGAAGCAGGAAGAAATGCATCCCACAGATAAATGCCGGCCCTCTTGCTGTTTGTGGCCACTCTATACCAGGTCGTTATGAGGGTGTCCTTTTTTTTTTTTTAACATTTATTTTTGAGAGAGAGACAAACACAGAGTATGAGCGGGGGAGGGTCAGAGAGAGACGGAGACACGCAGAATCCGAAGCAGGCTCCAAGCTCTGAGCTGTCAGCACAGAGCCGGACATGGGGCTTGAACCCACGAACCGTGAGATCATGACCTGAGCTGAAGTCAGGATGTTTAGCCAACTGAGCCACCTGAGGGTGTCCTTTTAAAACAGCCAGAACGAGGGAACTTGGCTCAAAAGAAGACACTGAAAGAACAAATGTGGACACTTCAAAGCGAGAGCTGGCCTTCAAACTGGGTGATGAACAGGTCCAAAGGGCCCCCAAAATCCGAGCCAGAAATACCCACACTAGGCAGAGCCATGGCGTCCTGACTGTAGTCCCTGCTTCGCCAAAGCGGGAGGGCCGCCGAGGACAGCGAGTCCAGGCCCACCGGGAACGGAAGTTCACCTCCACTTACAGCAGGTCAAACCGCACCTCCTAACGCCCCCAGGCTGGCCCCACAACGGGCACCACCAACCTCTTCCTCCCCCACTGTCCTCCCCAGCTCCTAGCAAATATCCCCAGCATTCCAGAATACGGAAAAAAAATGCCAATACTTAAAGGAAAACGTACTGCTCTAAGGCAGCTGACTTGCAGATGTGCTTCTTCCTTCTGTGCACGGCACCGGCGTACCTCACCTTCTTTTTCTCCACAGCCTTTTGCATGACAAATTATACTGTTCATGATCCAGCGGAACCTGGGGTCCACAGGGCAAGGACTCGGTTCTGTTCGTCACTGGCCTGCTACCACACAGCACAGTGCCTGGCGTCACCGGATGCTTAACGTGGATTTGCTAAAAGAATTTCAAAAGTGGTTTGACCATAAATAAAATTTGGTCAACTTATGAAGAGGGTCAGGAAACACCAGCAAATACCACCATCAGTAAAATGCCAGAACATCTCCACTGGAGTTGATGAGCTGAGGTTTTACTTTCTGCAGAAGACTGAAAAAACAACATACAGGAAATGAGCATACACATCTGTGCCTGCAGATGAAGTAACAATCTACCTAAAAATATCCAAGAGCCAAGCGAATAAATGGAAAATATTTAATTTTTTTAATGTTTGTGTTTGATACAGGGGAGACAGACAGACACAGTGCAAGTGAGGGAGGAGCAGAGAAAGAGGAAGACACAGAATTAGAAGCAGGCTCCAGGCTCTGAGCTGTCAGCACAGAGCCTGACGCGGGGCTCGACCCACAAACTCTGAGATCATGACCTCAGCCAAAGTAGGATGCTTAATTGACTGAGCCACCCACGCACCCCACAAATGGAAAATATTTAGAACTGACAAAATAACTCATGAAGTTAGCTAGATATAAGATAAGTAAACCAGAATCACTAGTTTTCCTAAATATCATAATTAGAAGATAAAATGGTGGGCAGCTGGTTGGCTCAGTCAGCAGAGCATGCAACACTTGATCTCAGGGTTGTGAGTTCAAGCCCCATGATGAATGTAGAAAATACATAAAAATTAAATCCTTGGAGGAGGAGCCAAGATGGCGGAGAGGAAAGGAGCTCTGTAAACTCCACCTGCTCCATCTATCGAACTGAGAAGGACATTACTCTCATCTGCAAGAGTGGAAGGAGAAAATATGGACTCCAGAAAGAAGAGAACCTCAAAGATACCTGAGTGAGTGATCGCACGAACTGGGGAGATTGGAAAACGGGCCAGCCAAGATGGGCAGGGGAGGTGGGAGCCCCAGCCCAACACAGGGCAAGCACACGGAGCCTGAGAGACAAAGGGAAGAGACAGAGAGACTGAACACGCTCATAGTACTCTCTCTGGGGAAGAAGTAAAGAACGCTTAACCGCGCTTGGAGAGAGAAACTCTCACTCCATATATAACTGCTGGGCAGCCCAAATCCAGAACCCAGGTGGCACAAGGGAAAGAACACCTTCCAGCCCTGCGCCATCTCGGCGGGGAGTCAGCGGCCACAGCAGTGGCACCAGGGACGCTCACTTCAACCTTGGCTGCGGGAGTGGGAGCACGCACCTCATTTCCACGGCGCATCTCACCCCCAGCACTGGCCGCACGAATCCCAAATCCCGGGTGCCAACAGGGAAAAAATAGCCCCCACCCCTGCGCGATCCTGGCAGGGAGTTGGCGGCGTGGAGACCTGGGTATGCGCTCAGGCTGCAGGAGCTCCCAGCTCATTTCTGGCAGTGCCCGGCACCTCGGGCAGCAGCAGCACAAATTCCAGCTGGCGCCAAGAGAAACTCATCCCTCCCCCAACGTAATCGCGATACCAACTGGGGGCTGGGAATCGGCAGTCGTGTCTGGGACAGCATGCACTTCACCTCCTGCTGCACACCTCACCTCAGGCGGCACACCTCGCCTCAGGCGGGGACAGCTGAATTCCCTGCCTGAGCCAAGACAAACTGATCCCTCCCGCTAAGAAGCCAGCCACCAAAGCAAGTACATCTCATCTGTGGTAGCCTAAAAGTGCATAAAAGACTAGACCTCTGAGCCGAGGCAGTCCTGGAAAATACAACTTGGCTCAACTGTGGCACAAGGAAATCGGACTCATTAGAGTGGCCTACAGTGTGTAGTTCCAACAGAGCTTGGTGTGCCGCCATTCTACTCTCTGCAGACACCAAGGCAGAGCCTCTGAGAGCAGCCTCCAAGACCTACCACACCAAACCACGTCTATCCACGAGGGGGAGCTGCTGGGTTTTTTTCTTTTTTCTTTCCTTTTTTTTTCTTTTTTTTGTACTTATTTTTTATTATTATTACCTTTTTGACTTAAATTTCTTAAAATTTTTACTCCTTATTTTCCTTTCTCCTCTCTCCCTTTTTTTTTACCTTCTTGCAATCCAGATTATATTCTCCTGTATCTCATCCTTACCTCTCCCCTCAACTGGTCATACACTTAGACTGTCCATTGTCCTTTGTTGTCTCTGACCCCCGTTATTTTTTTTTTCTTCTCTTCTTTTGTCTCTTCCCTCTCCATTTTCTTTCTTTTCTTTCCCCCTTTTAATGTGTTTGTTTGTTTGATTTGTCTGTGCATTTGTGTGCTTCTGTTCCCTCCGTGTTTGTCTGTCTGCTTTCCTTCTTAGAATTATACCAAGAAACAAGCCAAAGTGTGCATGACGGAGAGTCCCAAATATTGCTGAGTAGGGAAATAAAATATTCAAAGACACAACAAGAGAAACTGAGAGACACCATTAAAAGAGTATTTCCTGAAACGACAGGCCCTGGACAGTCAATAAGTCTCTTTTAACAGAACAATATTAACAGGTGCACAGTGCACAATAAGCTTTTAAAAGCTGACAAGAGACAGAAAACTAGCAAAAATGACAAAACGAAGGAACTCCCCCCTGAAGAACCTCCAGGAAGAAGTCACAGCCACAGAACTGCTCAAGGCAGACCTAGACAACATACCGGATCAAGAATTTAAAAAACTTGTCATAAAATTCATCACTGAGGTTGAAAAAAAGCATCAAAGAAGCAACTGAGACAATGGCTAGGCACGTTGAAAATAGGTGTGAGAAGGTAAATAAGGCTATAAATGAGGTGAATAACAAAATGGAGGCAACCACCTCAAGGATTGACGAGGCAGAGAGAAGAATATGTGAATTAGAAGATATAGTTATAGCAAAAGAAGAAGCTCAAAAAAAGAGAGACAAATTAATCCAGGAGCAGGAAAGGAGAATTCAAGACCTGAGTGATACAATCAAATGGAACAACATCCATATCATAGGAATTCCTGACAAGGAAGACAGAGAGAAAGGTCCTGAAGGGATACTAGACCAAACTGTAACTGAGAATTTCCCAAATCTGGGAAAAGAAATAGACATTCAAATTCAAGAGGCACAAAGAACCCCCTTAAGATGTAACTTGAATCGGCCTTTGGCACAACATATCATAGTGAAACTGGCAAAATATAAAGATAAAGAGAGAATTCTGAAAGCAGCTAGGGAGAAAAGGGCCCTCGCATACAAAGGGAAACCTATCAGAGTGGTTACAGACCTATCTAATGAAACCTGGCAGGCCAGGAAGGAATGGCAGGAAATCTTCAATGTGATGAACAGAAAAAACATGCAGCGAAGAATCCTTTATCCAGCAAGCTGTTATTCAAAATAGGAGAGATAAAAGTGTTCCCAAATAAACAAAAATTGAGAGAACTCATGACCATCAAACCAGCCCTCCAGGAAATCCTAAGAGGGACTCTATGAGGGAAATGTTGCAAAGAATACAAGGTGCCAGAGACACCACTATAAACATGAATTCTAGGGAGAACACATGACTCTAAACCCACATTTTTCAATAACACTGAATGTAAATGGACTGAATGCTCCAACCAAACGACACAGGGTAGCAGAATGGATAAAAAAACAAAACCCATCTATTTGCTGTCTACAAGAGACTCATTTTCGACCTGAAGACACCTTCAGGTTGAAAGGAAAGGGATGAAGAAATATCTATCATGCGACTGGAAGCCAAAAGAAAGCTGGAGTAGCCATACTTAGACAAACTGGACTTTAAAGTAAAGGCAGTAACAAGAGATGAAGAAGGACATTATATAATAATTACAGGGTCTCTCCATCAGGAAGAGCTAACAATTATAAATATCTATGCGCCAAATTCGGGAGTGCCCAAATACATAAAACAATTAATCACAGAAAGAAACAATCTTGTTGACAAAAATGTGCTAATTGCAGGGGACTTTAATACTCCACTGACAGCAATGGGTAGATCAACCAGACAGAAAATCACTAAAGAAGCAATGGACCTGAACGACACAGTGGAAGAGATGGAACTGATAGATATATTAAGAACTCTGCATCCTGAAAAGAGGAAATTCACCTTCTTTTCGAGTGCACATGGCACATTCTCCAAGACAGATCACATACTGGGGCATAAAGCAGCCCTCCTATGTATAATGAATAGAGATCATACCATGGACACTTTCAGATCACAATGCGATGAAACTTGAAATTAACCACAGGAAAAAGTCTGGAAAACCTCCAAAAATGTGGAGGTTAAAAACCACTCTACTAAAGGATGATTGGGTTAATCAGGCAATTAGAGAGGAAATTAAAAAATATATGGAAACTAATGTAAATGAAAATACAACAATCCAAAATCTCTGGGATGCAGCAAAGGTACCCCAAACCCAGCAGAAGAAAAGAAATCATAAAGATCAGGGAAGAAATAAACAATATAGAATCCAGAAGAACAGTCGAGCAGA
This sequence comes from Helogale parvula, assembly GCA_004023845.1. Lineage (NCBI taxonomy): Eukaryota > Metazoa > Chordata > Mammalia > Carnivora > Herpestidae > Helogale > Helogale parvula. The sequence continues at coordinate 12,205 of PJEM01019956.1, forward strand.
TCAATGAAACCAAGAGTGGGTTCTTTGAAAAAATAAACAAAATCGATAAACCTCTAGCCAGGCTCCTCAGAAAGAAAAGAGAGAGCACAGATAGACAAAATCATGAATGAAAAAGGATCTATTACAACCAATCCCCTAGAAATACAAGCAATCATCAGAGATTACTATGAAAAATTATATGCAAACAAACTGGACAACCTAGAAGAAATGGACAAATTCCTAAATGCACATGCACTACCAAAATTCAAACGGGAAGAGATAGAAAGCATGAATAGACCAATAACCAGTGAAGAAATTGAATCCGTTATCAAAAATCTCCCAACGAATAAGAGCCCAGGACCAGATGGCTTCCCAGGGGAATTCTACCAGACATTTAAAGCAAAGCTCATACTCATCCTTCTCAAACTATTCCAAAAAATAGAAATAGAAGGAAAACTTCCAAACTCATTCTACGAAGCCAGCATCACCTTGATACCCAAACCAGACAGAGACCCAGCCAAAAAAGACAACTGCAGACCAATATCCTTAATGAATACAGATGCAAAAATACTCAACAAGATACTAGCAAATCGAATCCAACTGCATATAAAATGATTTATCCATCATGATCAAGTGGGATTCATTCCTAGGTACAGGGCTGGTTCAATATTCACAAATCCATCAATGTGATCCATCACATTAACAAAAGAAAGGATAAAAACCATATGATCCTGTCGATAGATGTGGCAAAAGGAATTGACAAAATACAGCACCCTTTCTTAATAAAAACCCTTGAGAAAGTCAGAATAGAAGGAACTTACCTAAACATTATAAAAGCAGTTTATGAAAAGCCCACAGCCAATATCATCCTCAATGGGGAAAAGCTGAGAGCTTTCCCCCTGAGATCAGGAACACAACAGGGTTGTCCACTCTCACCACTGCTGTTTAACATACTGCTGGAAGTCCTAGCATCAGCAATCAGACAACAAAAGGAAACAAAAGGCAACAGAATTGGCAAAGAAGAAGTCAAACTGTCACTTTTCGCAGAAGACATGATACTCTACATAGAAAACCCGGCAGACTCCACCAGAAACCTAGAACTGATCCATGAATTCAGTAAAGTTGCAGGGTACAAAATCAATGTATAGAAATCAGTTACTTTCCTATACACCAAAAATGAAGCAGCCGAAAGAGAAATCAAGGAACTGATCCCATTCATGATTGCACGAAAAACCATAAAACACCTAGGAGTAAACCTAACCAAGGACGTAAAAGACCTATGCGATGAAAACTATAGAAAACTTATGAGAGATTGAAGAAGACACCACGAAATGGAAAAACATTCCCTGTTCATCGATCGGAAGAATAAACATTGTGAAAATGTCATTACTACCAAAGCAATCTACACATTCAATGCAATCGCCATCAAAATTGCACCAACATTCTTCTCAAAGCCCAAACAAACTATCCTCAAATTCGTATGGAACCACAAAAGACCCCGAATAGCCAAAGTCATATTGAAGAAGAAAACCAAAACGGGAGGCATCACAATTCCAGACTTTAACCTCTACTACAAAGCTGTCATCATCAAGACAGTATGGTATTGGCACAAAAACAGGCACATAGACCAATGGAACAGAACAGAGAACCCAGAACTGGGCCCACAAACGTACGGCCAATTAATTTTTGACAAAGCAGGAAAGAGTATCCGATGGAAAAAAGACTGCCTCTTTAGCAGGTGGTGCTGGGAGAACTGGACAGCAACATGCAGAAGAATGAAACTAGACCACTCTCTTACAACATACACAAAAATTAACTCAAAATGGCTGAAGGACCTGAATGTGAGACAGGAAACCATCAAAACCCTCAAGGAGAAAGTAGGAAACAACCTCCTTGACCTCAACCGCAGCAATTTCCTACTCAACTCATCCCCAAAGGCAAGGGAAATGAAAGGAAAACTGAACTCATGGGACTTCATCAAGATAAAAAGCTTCTGCAAAGGAAACAATCAAGAAAACTAATAGGCAACCAATAGAATGGAAAAAGATAGTGGCAAATGACATATCAGATAAAGGGCTAGTATCCAAAATATACAAGGAACTCACCAAACTCCACACCCAAAAAACAAATAACCCAGTGAAGAAATGGGCAGAAGACATGAACAGACACTTCTCCAAAGAGGACATCCAGATAGCCAACAGGCACATGAAACGATGCTCAACATCACTTATCATCAGGGAAACACAAATCAAAACCACACTGAGATACCACCTCATGCCAGTCAGAGTGGCTAAAATGAACAAATCAAGAGACTACAGATGCTGGCAAGGGTGTGGAGAGACAGACACCCTCCTACACTGTTGGTGGGAATATAAACTGGTGCAGCCGCTCTGGAAAACAGTGTGGAGGTTCCTCAAAAAACTATCCATAGAACTCCC
>PJEM01019957.1:0-14617 GCA_004023845.1 Helogale parvula
CCATAATGTTGGGGCTCCTGGGTGCCTCAATTGGTTAAGCGTCTGATTTTTGGCTAAGGTCATTATCACTGTTTGTGGGTTTTAGTCCCACAGTAGGACTCTCTGCTGACAACACAGAGCCTGTTTTGGATCATCTCTCTCCCTCTCTCTCTGCCCCTCCCCTTTCATGCGTGCATACTTTCTCTCTTAAAAATAAATAAATATTTTTTAAATGTTGATTGAAAAAAGCAAATTGCATAATGATCTGTACATTCTGAAACTAAATGCACAAATTTACAAATAAAGGATCAAAGCAATACTATGTGTGGCCATTAGGAATATATATGTATGTGGAAAAATGTCAAGAAACAGACTAGAAGAATGTCCATCGAACTTTTATACCACTGTCTCCAGGAAGAAAAGGAGCAAAAGCAAGAACAGAGGTCAGAAGTGAGATAGGGATGAAATGGTTGTAGCCAAGGAAACTTCAAATGTATCAATAATATGTATTTCTTACACACACATATGTATATATGCAGACACGTGCACACATAAAATGAAGTAAAAAGAATAAAATGTAAATATAAATTCTGAGTAGTTGGAAGCAAGTTTACCTATCTTATTAGGCTTACCTCCAAATTAACAGACCATGTTCTAAAATTATCATTGTTTTTACTTGCTCTTTCCCACTACAATGAACTTATTTTGCAATTCTAAGTAACTAAAGAGAGTGTAAAGGTTTTAGTCTAATCAAACGGAGTATGGACATTTCAAAATTTGAAAAACACTAATCTGAACCAACACCTTTCAAATCAAATGTATTAAAATATAAATTACATACAACACATTTCACCCATTTTCTTTTTTTCTAGTATATTTTTTAATAATAGTTTATTGTCAGATTAGTTTCTATATAACACCCAGTGCTTCTCCCCACAAGTGCCCCCCACCATGACCATCACCCCCTCCCCCCCCTCCCCCTTCAGTCCATGGTTCGTCTCCAGTATTCAGTAGTCTCCCTTGATCTGTGTCCCTCACTCTTCCCCGCTCTATTATTATTAAGTAAGCTCTTGAGAGTGTCATGCTAAGCGAAATAAGTCAGGCGGAGAAGGACAGATATCATATATTGCACTCATAGGTCTAACTGGAGAACAGGAGAAACCTAACGGAGGACCATGGGGAGGGGAAGGGGAAAGGAGAGTTGGAGAGAGAGAGGGACGAAAAACCTGAGAGACTATTGAATACTGAAAATGAAGGGGGAGGGAGAGGGGGAAGGGGGGGTGGTAATGGAGGAGGGCACTTGTGGGGAAGAGCACTGGATGTTATATGGAAAGCAATTTGACAATAAAGTATTTAAAAAAATAAAATAATTACTCTTAAAAAATAAATTTAAATGTTTGATAGAAAAAAAAAAGTAAGCTCTGCACCCAACATGGGGCTTGAACTCATGACCCAAAGTTCCAGACTCATGTGCTCTACTGATGGAGCCAGACAAGCACCCCACATTTTTCACCCATTTTAATAAATAGTCAAATGATTCTTGTTAAATACACACAATAGGCCTATGTAACAATCACCACAATCAAGACACAGGACATTTCTCAAAAAGTTCTTACCTCCTTCCCTTGAACCCTGGCCCCTATGCAACCACTGATCTACCCGAGAAATAAGCTATGTGAAGTCTGAGATGACTTGGGTGAAATGGTGGGGGACAGGGGTGCTAACCCTGCTTGAAAACCGCAGAAGCTCAGCAGTGGTTTCCTCCTTCCCTAATCTTTACACTACTTTTAACACAGAGGGTTTCCTATAACCCTAAATGCTAGCAGTTGCCCTTTTATTATCTCTTGAGTGGGAAAATGTATATGTGCATATAGATCCCAAAACTCCAGGAATTATTGGTCCACCAAGGACTGGAGGGCATCCATTCTAAGGGAATTTGGTCCAACCTCTAATGTTACAGACAAGAGAACTTGAGGAGATGTGCTTGAACTCATGCAACTGGAAAATATGGATCAGCCCCCGGGTGAAGGGACATCTGGTCAACACTTTCATGGAGTTAGAAGTTCTGACAACATACCTGATCTCCTCCTACTCTGCCACACTATGCTTAGATAGCAAATAGATGTGTCCACCAGCCCTTTCCAGGCAAGTGGTGCTGCACCAGGGCCAAGATGGTATCCCAGAATGTTGGATACAGAACTGCGGTGGGGCCTTGCTTTCCCAAAGACTCTGATGTTTAAAGTTGAGGGTGAAACTCAGAGAAAAGTGACATTTCCACAAATCAAAAAGTTGTCCATCAAGGGAGGTATGTCAAAAGGGACAGACAAGTCATGGCACAAAGTCAACAAACAGAGCCTGGCCCATTTTCCTTCATATAATAGACATTCAAATAATAGCTGCCCCACTTCCACAAAGGACATAGCAAGTCACAAGAGAACACTTCTCCCTACTCTAACAATGAGGAAAAGCCAGAAAATCTACAAAATCATAACGCTTTTGAGTCCATCAGAGTTAAGGTCACACAGCAAGAAAGTGAACTAAATTTCAAAGGATGAAAAGCCTCTCTGAGGGGAGAAGGATCACACAAACTGTTTCACCTTTGTCAGCTCACAACAGCCTGACAAAGGAGGCCATCACAAAAAGTAAGTAAGAAGAAATCAGCTAAAAATTTTACTGAATTCTGAAAAGTCAAGTGTAGGCCAGCATATCAGTTTAGAATTACTGGAATTCCCAGACACAAAGAGAATTTCAAATTCCTCACAAATTCTTTGTCATAGGGCCTTCACCAGGAGCACATGGAAAGGCTGGTGCAAGATAGGAGACTGGAATGCATGCCCCAAGGTGGTGCAGGTGTGCAGATGGTGATCTTCTGCCACTGTGGTGTAGGCACAACACCCTACACACTTCCCAGACTCTCCTTCAGATGAAGCAATAGCCTTACGCTGCTAGAGCATTGGGGGAAAAATGCTCTTGAGCCCCAAATTCTTCACCAATACAAAGCAGATGTCTGCTACCATTGGGAAGGGGCACAAAAATCTCTCAACCAAGATCCAATAGATAAATTCTGCAGAGCTGGATTTCCATGGGGGTGGGAGGTATGCTGACAAATGGGTATCCCTGAGATTCATGTTCACAGTACCTGCCTAAGCCTGAGGCTACACCAGGAACCATGAGACACTCCCCATCCCTAATCTCCGTCATGAACACCAAGTAACAAGCAACAAAGTCTATTATCTGGGAGTGTCAAGATCTTGGAGAAACTGACCACACGGTTACTACTGAAAGCTGAGTATGAAACAAGAACACTGAGACAACCCCCCAAGAATTCCAATCCACACATTACATGCAAGATATTAGCAGCCCACCAACGGAGGAATCTGAAGTCTGTGGTGGACTGAAGAAAATGATAGCAGAAATAAAATCAAAACCCATAAGTAAGTAGACTGACTCAATCACTTAGACCTAAAAGAAGAGACACATCTTTTTCTGGGTAAACTGTTTAGTTCAGTCTCTGTTTTTCTACAACCAATATCTAGCATGAAATAAAAAAATTTTTTTGAGATACACACAAAAAAGGCAAGAAAGAACAACTGAACGTAGAGAGAGAAAATAACCAACAGAACCAGACTCACATGACTCAGATATTAGCACTGTCAGACATAGACTTTAAAATAACTGATTACTATGTTAGGAAATCTAATGGAAACATTGAACATGAATCTGATTAATTTAATGGGAACATGAACTAATAGGGAATTTCATCAGTGAGTCAGAATCAAATAGAAATTCTGGAAATATATAAAATGCAATTTCAGAGATTAATTCTTCCTCTGGCCTTAAGAGCAGGATGCACACAGCTGAGCAAGAAGTCAATGAATTTAAAGATAGGTCAATAAAAATTATACATACTCAAACCCCAGAAGAAAAAAAGAGTGAAAAATAGAAAAAGTTTGCAGAAGCTGTGGGATAATATCAAGCAGTCTAACATATATATAACTGAAGTCCCAAGAGGAGAAAATAAGAGAGAAAATGGAACAGAAGAAATGCCTTTATTTTTATTCTTTTTAATATGATATCTCTTTTTTCTCTGGATTCCTTCAAGTTTTTATCTTTGTATTTCTGTGGTTTGACTATGGTGTGCACATGTGTTCCCACATGTACACATGTGTATGTTTTATATTTGTCCCAATCTGGGTACACAGAGACTCTTGCTTATGGTCTTTCATTAATTTCAGACAATTTTTGGCCATTATCTCTTCAAATATTTCAAATATTTGGATTGTCTTAAAAGAATGAAGTGGAAAATGGTAAAACTGAAGGTAAATATGAAGCACGTGTTTCTAATAGAATATTTTTGATCTCAGATGAGAAAATACCTCAAGTTGATAAAAGTAGAGCCAGAAATAGACAATAGTAGTGGGTCTTCTTTTTTTTTTAAGTTTACTTATTAATTTTTGAGAGAGAGGGAATGAGTGAGAGAGGGGCAGTGATAGAGGGAAAGAGAGAGTCCCAAGCAGAGATAGAGGGAAAGAGAGAATCCATGCTGTCAGCACAGAGCTTGATGCAGGGTTCAATCTCACAAACCATAAGATCATGACCTGAGCCGAAATCAAGAGTCAGACACTTAACCGACTGAGGTGGTCAGGCACCCCAATGGTGGTGGGTCTTCTAACTGGTAACAATTCTATTTTAAACATGGCAAAATTAGTCAAGCCTATCACCTACCCCATTTCTTCTGTTCTTTCTTGATGAGTAAGTCCTAAGGTCCCATTACTGCTTATGGTTCAAGACATCATCAGAAGCTGTCCCTACTAAAAGTAGAAAATGTCTTCCACCATGTGTGCTCCAACTCACCTTTGGTTATAGCATGTTTAGGGGACATTTCCTTGAGATTAGAGACTCACTTCCCACTGATAAGTACACCCTCAAGCACATCCCACCTATGTTTCCACTTTCTTTCCCAAGAGCCTTCTAAAACACTGTAGGATCTTTCTGGGTCCAACACAAGAGCAGTCAAAATGGCAGGGGCATCAACAACAAATAGGGGAATGAGGGGTCAGTGAACATATGCCCTAGCTTCTCATCCTTCCGTGGGACATTCTCTATGCTTCTCAGAGCTCTCAGCAGAATGGAGTCCTGATTCTCACAGTAAGGCACCCTCATTTTGATTCTTCCTTTTCCCCTGCCTCATCTTCGTTGGCTCCTCTCACCTGCCCCTGAGATCACCTCCCCAAAAAACTACCTGCACCAAGCTCTGGTTTCAGAGTCTACTCTTGGAAGGAAACTCAAACCAAGACAGATACCATTCCTGAAGCCTTAGGACCTCAGGATTGTGTGGCTTCATGAGTTCAGAAGGATTTACTCCTCTTGTCCCAAGTTCTTACCAGGGAACAGCCACACATACCAGGAAGAACTCTGTAACCTAGTCATTCTTAAGAGATGAACCAACCACTAATTTGAGGGAGAGGGAAATGGCAAGGTGAGTGATGCCCTTACAGGGACCAATTATTTCTTTTTCATTTTTTTCCACTGAAATTAACACCCAGAGAGGCCAAGGAAATGTGGTTAAACGGCCAACTGTCCTTGAGTTATCTAATTTCCAGGCCTCCATCAGACACATACAAATATACATACTCAGTGTGGTGCCTGAAAAAGGAAACTGAATCAAGACAAATTTACGGCAGATTTTGGACCTGGATTATTCTCAACCCATCTTTCCATGCTTCTGAGTTGAGAGGGCCATGTGCAACAGAACCTTATGACCTCCGTGACTAAAAGAAAATAAGAAGCATGACAAGCCCAGGCTTAGAGTGGTTCCCCAAGCAGCATGCCAGCCAAGACCTCCTCCCTTCCCTGTCCATCCTGACCCCTGTGGTGAGTCAACTCTCTTCATTCTAGCCCAGTCACCAATCCATCAAAAAAGGAAATATAGTCCTCTTCCTTTTAAGTGCAAAACATTTTCTTCAAAGCCATTCAGAGACTTGTAAAGGGATTCCCAAGGAAAAGATTATTAGGACAGCTTGAAGATTTTGAGTTCATCCAACCCAGGTATAAATGTCATTGAGAGCCTCCTGTGAGCAAATAGAGCACCAGGGGGACACAGAGAGGAAAAAAATCCTCATTTCCTACCCTCAACGAGATTTCAGTCTAATAGGGCAAAAGACAACTAACAGAACAAAAAGATGATGCTCTTGGACTTTTTCAAAAAGGGTGTCAGTTAGTATCTCCTATTAAAGTTCATGATACACCATATGATGGAAGCGTTCAAACTGCTACAGGCTGTACTCGTGGACCCAGTTTTCAAGTTGAAAATGAGTTAACATGTCTGAAGTCCAGGAATAGCAAAATTAAACCCACCAGATCAATAAATAGTATTCAGTAAGAGTTTTAATTAGGGCATATAAGAGAGTTCATGAACCAGTAGCTTTCAAATTTAAAACTGATGTAAAGCTCAGGGGCATGGCATTACAGGATGGCTTATAAAGTAAAAGTAAGGAAGTTGTTAATCTTTACAATGATTGGTTATGATAATGGGGTTTCCAGACACTGGAGGATTGCTTAGTAGTGATTATCTCATACTAGTTTCAGGAAGATGACTCAAGTTTCTTTCTTTTATGATTATCAGAGGCATTTACAAAAAATAACCTAAGTTTCACTTATGTTGATAAAATAAGCTAGATTTAGGTTTTTTTTTTTATGAGTCTGCTCGAGGAATTCTTAAGCCTGGTCTCCATTTGGCTGTTAATTTTAACAAGATATTAAGAGACATCTAGACCAGTGAGAAATTTAACAAAGGTCCAAACTTTGTTTTTCTGTGGGAAAAGAGTCTTTCCAAGTTCTGCCCAGGCTACTATACTGGGAAGCCCTAATCTAAGAAAATACCTATGTCTATAAGGTCTGGCCAAGCCTATATCTCTGTCTTCTTCTATAGACACCCAGACTGGCCTATGAACACCCAAGGGACAATTGGCTAACATATATTTGTTGCTAAGGCTGTGAGACCCATACCAAACTCTGATCATGACAGTACCTTTAAAGGCCATGGAACTCTTCAAACAAACAAACAAACAGACAGACAGCTGAATCTGAATCTCAGTGATTAAAGATAGGGTGAAATAAGATAAAAGGCATACAAATCAGCAAGGAGGAAGTCAAACTTTCACTCTTCACACACAACATGATAATCTATGTTTAAAACCCAAAGGCTCCACCAAAAAACTAGTAGAATTGATACATGAATTCAGCAAAGTCACAGAATATATAATCATACAGAAATCAGCTACATTTCTGTACAATAATGAAGAAGCAGAAAGAGAAATCAAGGAATCTATCCCATTTACAACTACACCAAAACCCATAAAATACCTAGGAGTAAACCTAACCAAAGAGGGAAAAGATCTATACTCTGAAAACAATAGAAAGCTTATGAAAGAAATTGAAGAATACACAAAGAAATGGAAAAACATTCCATGCTCATGTATTGTAAGAACGAATATTGTTAAAATCTCTATACTACCCAAATTAGTCTACATATTCAATGAAATCTCTATCAAAATAACACCAGCTTTCTTCACAGAGCTAGAAAAAAACAACCCTCATATTTATATAGAACCAGAAAATATCCCAAATAACCAAACTAATGTTGAAAAAAAAACCCCAAAGCTGGAGGCATCACAAACCTGGACTTCAAGCTGTATTACAAAGCTGTAATCATCAAGACAGTATGGTACAGGTACAAAAACAGACACATAGATTAATGGAACAGGATAGGGAACCCAGAGACGGACCCACAAATACATGGCCAACTAATCTTTGACAAAGCAGAAAAGAATATCCAATACAAAAAAGACAGTCTCTTTAGCAAATGGTGCTGGGAAAACTGGACAGCAACACACAGAAAAATTAACCTGGACCACTTTTTTACACCATACGCAAAAATAAATGGATGAAAGATCTAAACATAAGACAGGAAGCCATCAAAATCCTAGAGAAGAAGACAGTCAACAACCTCTTTGGCCTTGACCACAGCAACTTCTTACTTGATAAGTCTGTGGAGGCAAGGGAAACAAAAGCAAAAATGAACTACTGGGACCTCATCAAGATAAAAAGCTTCTGCCAGGCGAAGGAAACAATCAGTAAAACTAAAAGGTAACCAACAGAATGGGACATATCGGACAAAGGGTTAGTATCCAAAATCTATAAAGAACCTACCAAACTCAACACCCAAAAAACAAATAATCCAATGAAAAAAGTGGGCAAAAGACATGAAGAGACAGTTTTTCAAAGGAGACATCCAGATGGCTAAAAGACACATGAAAAGATGCTCAACATCACTCATCATCAGGGAAATACAAATTAAAGCCACAATGAGGTATCATCCCACACCTGTCAGAATGGTTAAAATTAACAACTCAGGAAACAACAGATGATGGCAAGGATGCAGAGAAGGAGGAATGCTTTTGCACTGCTGGTGGGAATGCACACTGATGCAGCCACCCTGGAAAACAGTATGAAGTTTCTTCAAAAACTTAAAAATAGAACTACCCTACAACCCAGGAATTGCACTACTAGGTATGTATCCAAAGGATACAAAAATGCGGATTCAAAGGGACACACGCACCCCAATGTTTATAGCAGCACTATTGACAATAGCCAAAGTATGGAAAGAGCCCAAATGTCCATTGACTGATGAATGGGTAAAGATGTGGCATCTGGGTCACCTAGATGGCTCAGTCGGTTAAGCATCCCACCTTGGCTCAGGTCATGATCTCAAAGTTTGTGAGTTCAAGACCCTCGTTGGGCCCTGTGCTGACAGCTCAGCGCCTGGAGCCTCTTTCATATTCTGTGTCTCCCCCTCTTTCTGCACTTCTCATGCTCATGCTCTGTCTCTCAAAAATAAATAAAAACATTAAAAAATTCTTAAAGATGTGGCATCTATATACAATGGAATAATTCTTAGCAATAAAAAAGAATAAAATCTTGCCATTTGCAACAATGTGGATGGAACTAGAGTGTACTATGCTAAGCAAAATAAGTCATCAGAGAAAGACAAATATCACATGATTTTCACTCATATGTGGAATTTAAGAAACAAAGCAGGGGTGCCTGGGTGGCTCAGTTGGTTGAGCGTCTGGCTTCGGCTCAGGTCATGATCTCACGGTTGGTGGGTTTGAGCCCCATGTCGGGCTCTGTGCTGACAGCTCAGAGCCTGGAGCCTGCTTTAGATTCTGTGCCTCCCTCTCTCTCTGACCCTTCCCTGCTCACTCCGTCTCTCTCTGTCTTTCAAAAATAAATTTAAAATAAATTTTTAAGAAACAAAGCAGATGAACAAAGGTGAAGGAAAGCAAAAATAAGGTAAAAACAGAAAGGAAAACAAACCATAAGAGACTCTTTAAATTTTTTTTAATGTTTACTTATTTTTGAGAGAGAGAGAGAGAGAGAGAGACAGAGATACAGAGCATGAGTGGGGGAGAGGTGGAGAGAGAGGGAGCCACAGAATCCAAAACAGGCTCCAGGCCCTAAACTCTCAGCACGGAGCCCAACATGAGGCTTAAACTCACAAGCCATGAGATGATAACCTGAGCTGAAGTTGGACGCTTAACAGACTGAGCCACTGAGGTGCCTCTAGAGACTCTTAAATACAAAGGAAACTTTTTTTTAAAATAGTTTATTGTCCAATTGGTTTCCATATAACACCCAGTGCTCTTCACTACGTACTTTCACAAACAACATACCTCCTTTTCTGGGATGAATCTGCTTGGTCCATGTCCTAGTGATCAAGGAATTCTAATTCCAAGTTCCTAGAAAAGAAAATTACACCATCTTGGGCCACTTAGCAGTAAACAAGATGAACTGAGGCTATGGGAATGGGAGGGAAAACATTAGTTGAATAGAGACAGGCTTGTTTTGGTGGTTTGTTTTCATGGCCAAATATACATACCAACTCCTCTGTTTGCATCTTATGGGACAAGAGCTTATAGTATGACACAGACTAAAAACAATAAAACCTGTTACACTAATAAAGATACAGAGAACAAACTGAGGGCTTGCTGGTAGGGTGATAGTTGAGGGGATGGGCTAAATGGTGAGAGCCATTAAGGAGGGCACTTGTTAGGATGAGCACTGGGTGTTATATGTAAGTGATGAATCACTAAATTCTATTCCTGAAATCATTATTACACTATATGTTAACTAACTTGAATTTAAATAAAAAATATAAATAAATAAAAATAAAAAATAGAATATTTTTTGAAGTTTTATTTATTTTATTTTTTAATAGTTTATTGTCAAATTGGTTTCCATATAACATCCAGTGCTCTTCCCCACAAGTGCCTTCCTCCATTACCATCACCTCCCCTCCCCCTCCGCCTCTCACTTCAACCCTCAGTTCGTTTTCAGTATTCAATAATCTCTCAGGTTTTGTGTCCCTCTCTCTCCCCAATTCTCTTTCCCGCTTCCCCTCCCCCTGGTCCTCCATTAGGTTTCTCCTGTTCTCCTGTTAGACCTATGAGTGCAAATATAAGGTATCTGTCTTTCTCCGCCTGACTTACTTCACTTAGTATGACACCCTCGAGGTCCGAAGTTGCAAATGACATATCTGATAAAGGGCTAGTATCCAAACTCTACAAAGAACTCACCAAACTCAACACCCAAAAAATGAATAATCCAGTGAAGAAATGGGCAGAAGACATAAACAGACACTTCTCCAAAGAGGACATCCAGATGGCTTACAGGCACATGAAACGATGCTCAGCGTCACTCATCATCAGGGAAACACAAATCAGAACCACACTGAGATACCACCTCACACCAGTCAGAGTGGCTAAAATGAACAAATCAAGAGACTATAGATGCAGGCAAGGATGTGGAGAAACGGACACACTCCTACACTCTTGGTGGGAATGTAAACTGGTGCAGCCACTCTGGAAAACAGTGTGAAAGTTCCTCAAAAAACTACCAACAGAACTCCCCTATGACCCGGCAATAGCACTGCTAGGGATCAAATATTTTTTTAAAAAGTTGGGATGAAATCTAGAGTCTCCCCTTGTCAGCCTGAGGATAGCCCCGAAGGCATCCCAAAATGTTTAGCCACATTCACCTGGGCTTTCAGAGTCTTAAAAGATTTTCCAATTTCTGGATCCTTCACCTCGGCACATTCTCGTGCTGAGATGAATTGAATATGGTTATACATTCCTCAACAGACCTCCCCATGTGCGTGGGGGGGGGGCGGGGGGTCCTTAAAATCTAGGCTGGCCTTAGTGACTTGCCTATTCAAAAGAATGTGGCAAAAATGATATTCTGAGAATCTGAGTCTCTGTCATAAGATGTTTTGCACTTATACCTGTGGCACTAGGAAATTTCACTCTTAGGATGCTCCTACTTAGAATCCAGTCACCATACTGTGAGAAGCCCATGCCACATGGACAAGCCACACAATGTTCCAGTGACAACCCCAACTGACAGCTCATCCACGTGGATGCGGCATCTTGGATGTCCAGCCCAGTTAAGCCCCCAGATAATTGCAGAGTGGATCTGAAGCAAAATCTTCCCGGATAAACCTAGCCAACGCACAAAAGCATGAGAAATAATAATAAATTATTGTTTTAAGCTACTCTGTTTTGGTGTCAGTTTATCCAGAATATGGATAACAAGAGGATAGACACAAGGAAGGTTGGTGAGAACCACGTTCCTGCCCACAATGAAAGGTGGTTCCCCTAACCCAGCTTCCCTATCCTTCATGGATTTTCATATCTCCTGGGTAACTGGGGATTTCAGTAGAAGCCAAACTGTATATCACAATCAGGGGTTTCTAGGGAGACTCTCATATCCAAGAGCCTCATTGTATAAAGAACCTGAGGCTCAGTGAGATACAGGGAGAAGTTGGTGACAGAGCCAGGGCTGCAAACTGGCTCTCTTGTCCCATGATCTAACTATAGCATTAAGCTGCCTCCCCATCTGTTCTGGAACAGAGCAGGCAGAATCTCTAACAGATTCTGCCAAGCATAACTCCCAGAGTTACTCTGGGAACCACAGGAATGCTGCTTGCATGAGACCTCTGAATTAATCTGCTCTCCACAGCTCATCACATTGCCTAGGAGGGCAGACTGCCAAATGATGTCCCTTAAAATTTACTCATTACACCTGTTTTGAGCATCTACTTTATGCCAGGAAATGAGTTAGGCATAGATACAAGGGACAGAAGTATGAATAAAATACTCACTTCCCTAAAGTTATCAGCATAGGTCACAGACACAATCTGCCACAGTGCCATGAAATGAATATTCTAACAGTAATACCTATGAAGTACCATGCAAGCATAAATGGGACACTACTGAGTGGTGGCATTTGAGCTGGCTTTGAAGAATAAATAGGAATTAACAAGTCAGGTATATGATAAAAGTCCAGGCAGAAGCAAAGACAAAACACAGGTATAAAGGAGTCAAAGTTCAAAGTATGCTTTAAACCTTCTAGTGTTTTGAGATGATAAATGAGTCAGGGTCATGGTAGAGTAAAATGGACATTAGAAGCTAAAGTCAGACAAGGCAGGGCTTACATGCTAGGATAAACATTTGGAATTTTATCCTGTAGGAAAAATCAGACACTGTATACCAATAACAAGATAGATCTATGTTTCACAATGGAGACTTAGCATTAGGGAGAATAGATAAAAACTGTGTATTAGGCAGCTTTTGCTGAGTAACAAACACTCCAAAATCATAGTGGCATACAATAATAAGCATTTACTGCTCATTCTTGCTTTTGTATTTTGGCTAAGTAAGGCTGACCTTAACTGGGACTGGCTGGGCTTAGCTCCAGACGATGATTGGAGTCTAGGTCTGTTTCATGTATCGCTCCCTCTTCCTCCTTGGAACAGAAGCTACACAGAACATTTTCTTCTCATGAGGTTAGCAGAAGTGCAAAGAAGGCAAGCCCAAATGCACAAGCACATTTCAAGCTTCTGCTCACATCACCCTTGTGAACATCTCAGTGGTCAAAGCAAGTCCATGACAAAGCCACAATGCAAAGGTCATCTACCATGAAGATGGTAGTCATGTACCTACCATGATAGAGAGTCATGGCAAAAGGATTGGTGAATGATTCCACTATAGATAAGTGAAGAATTGAGACCAATGATGCAATCAACCACAATCCAGGAGAAGCAGAAAGAAGAGAGACCCAATGGGAAGAACATTGCAAACAACCAGGGAGGAGGTGATTAGCATCACAACAGAGTCAGTGACAGAAGGAAGGATAACTGGAAGAAGACTCTCCAGATGTAAAAGAAAGAGCAGACAGAAGCACTAAGGTGACTTCCAGCTAAGCAACCACCTGGATCAAGTGGGTGAGGTCAAGAACACAAGCAAAGTTCAGACTTGGGATGAAGTTGGTAAGGAGTTCTAGATGGAACTTGTTTGATCACTGAAGTCAGGCAATGTTCACTAGTTAGATGAAAATTAATTTGGAGGCTCAAAGAAGAGACTTGGGTTGGAGGCAGCAACGTGGTAGTTAAATCTGGATCTTCCCTTTACCATATGGTAATCACTAGCCACATGCAACTATTTAAATTAAAGTTCTTGATGAGGTCCCAGTAGTTCATTTTTGTTTTTAATTCCCTGGCCTCTGGGGATGTGTCGAGGAAGAAATTGCTGCGATTGAGGCCTAGGAGGCTATTTCCTGCTTTTTCCTCAAGGGTTTTTATGGTTTCCTGTCTCACATTCAGATCCTTTATCCATTTTGAGTTTATTTTTGTGAATGGTGTCAGAAAGCTAATAGGCAACCAACAGAATGGGAAAAGATAGTGGCAAATGGCATATCAGATAAAGGGCTAGTATCCAAAATATACAAGGAGCTCACTAAACTCCATACATGAAAAATGAATGATCCAGTGAAGAAATGGGCAGAAGACCTGTATAGACACTTCTCTTAAGAGGACATCCAGATGGCCAACAGGCACATGAAACGATGCTCAGCGTCGCTCATCATCAGGGAAATTCAAATCAAAACCACACTGAAATACCACCTCACACCGGTCAGAGTCACTAAAATGAACAAATCAAAAGACTATAGATGCTGGCGAGGGTGTGGAGAGACGGGCACCCTCCTACACTGTTGGTGGCAATGTAAACTGGTGCAGCCACTCTGGAAAACAGAGTGGAGACTCCTCAAAAAACTATCCATAGAACTCCCCTATGACCCAGCAATAGCATTGCTAGGGATTTACCCAAGGGGTACAGAAGTGCTGAGGCATAGGAGCACATGTACCCCAATGTTCATAGCGGCACTTTCTACAATAGCCAAATCATGGAAAGAGCCTAAATGTCCATCACCTGATGAATGGATCAAGAAGTTGTGGTATATATACATAGTGGAGTACTATATGACAATGAGAAAGAATGATATATGGCCACTTGTAGGAAAGTGGATGGACCTTGAGGGTGTCATGCTAAGCAAAATAAGTCAGGCAGAGAAGGATAGATACCATATGTTTGCATTAATAGGTCTAACAGGAGAGACCTGGCAGGGGACCACGGGGAGAGGAAGGGGGAAAGAGAGCGGGGAAGAGTGAGGGACACAGATCAAGGGAGACTACTGAATACTGGAGACGAACCATGGACTGAAAGGGGAGGGGGAGGGGGGG
>PJEM01019958.1:0-14616 GCA_004023845.1 Helogale parvula
ATCTGGATGTCCTCTTTGGAGAAGTGTCTGTTCATGTCTTCTGCCCATTTCTTCACTGGGTTATTTGTTTTTCAGGTGTGGAGTTTGGTGAGTTTCTTGTAGATTTTGGATACTAGCCCTTTATCTGATATGTCATTTGCTACTATCTTTTCCCATTTCGTCAGTTGCCTATTAGTTTTCTTGGTTGTTTTCTTTGCAGTGCAGAAACTTTTTATCTTGATGAGGTCCCAAGAGTTCAGTTTTGCTTTCATTTCCCTTGCTTCTGGGGATGTGTTGAGTAGGAAATTGCTGTGGTTGAGGTCGAGGAGACTGTTTTCTACTTTCTCCTCGAGAATTTTGATGGTTTCCTGTCTCACATTCAGGTCCTTCATCCGTTTTGAGTTTATTTTTGTATATGGTGTAAGAAAGTCATCTAGTTTCATTCTTCTGAATGTTGCTGTCCAGTTCTCCCAGCACCACCTGCTGTCTTTTTTCCATTGGAGGGAACTTGGAACTTTAAAGTTTTTCTAAGTTTAGATGACAAATTGGGTTAAAGTCGTTGGATATCTAAGTGTTTTCCAAATAAGACAGAATACTAAAGTAGTGGTTACTGAATGTAGGTTCGTCTGGTTTTGGCTTCTTACTGCAGAGAAACTGAGGTTACTTGGGTCTGTTAGAAATTATGAAATATATTTATAAATTTCAGATCTAAAGAATTCTGGTGTAGCAGTTCGCAATTGGTTACTACTTAGTTTTCACTGGAGACTAAGGTTTCTAAGAGTTAAAATTTTGCTAAATGTAATGAAGACTGATGGAAATAAGAGAAGCAACTCTGTGTGCAACAAAAGATGTGTTTTTAATAAGAAAGACGTAAGGAATGGAAATACATTTTGTGGAGGGAACAAGAAAGTAATTTTGTCCTAAAATGAGACCGGTTGTTTGGACAGAAAAGGTGTAGGACAAAATCTGAATGAAAAAGAAAGTTGTAGGAAGTTTGTGAAGGGAAAACTTTAGAAAAGAATTTTATATGTGATGAGGATGAAGGTTGAAATGGATGAATTTTAAAAGTGCATTGGTATAGGATTGAAATTATGCTTTTCTCTCTCTGTTAAATAGCAGGTTTCAGGGTGCTTGGGTGGCTCAGTTGGTTAAGTGTCCAGCTTCAGCTCAGGTTATGAACTTGAAGTTTGTGAGTTCGAGCCCTGTTTCGGGCTCTGTGCTGACAGTTCAACAGAGCTTGGAGCCTGCTTTGGATTCTGTGTCTCCCTCTCTCTCTGTCCTCCCCTGCTCATGGTCTCTTTCTCAAAAATAAATAAACATTAAAAATTTTTTTTAACAAAAAATAAAATGACAGTCTTCTTAGATTGTTGGTCAGCTCTTGATCAGAAAATGTAAACAAAGTTTTTTCTTCTCTTTACTTCATCTGCCCAGAAAACCAAAGCTTCTATGTTTGTTTGCTTTTTAAATTTACATTCCAGTTAGTTAGCATATAGTGCAACAATGGTTTCAGGAGTGGATTCCTTAATGCCCCTTATACATTTAGCCCATCCCCTCTCCCACAACCCCTCCTGTAACAGAGAATTAAGAGTCTCTTATGTTTTGGCCCCCTCCTTGTTTTTATATTATTTTTGCTTCCCTTTCTTTATGTTCATCTGTTTGTGTCTTAAAGTCCTCATATGAGTGAAGTCATATGATATTTATCTTTCTTTGACTAATTTTGCTTAGCATAATATTCTCCAGTTCCATCCATGTAGTTGCAAATGGTAAGATTTCATTCTTTTTGATTGCCAAGTAATATTCCATTGCATATATATACCACACCTTCTTTATCCATTCATCCATCGATGGACATCTGGGCTCTTTCCATACTTTGGCTATTGTTGACAGTGCTGCTATAAACATTGGGGTGCATGCACCCCTTCGAAACAGCATACCTGTATCCCTTGGATAATTACCTAGTGGTGAAATTGCTGGGTTATAGGGTAGTTCTATTTTTAATTTTTTGAGGAACCTCCATACGTTCTCCAGAGTGGCTGCACCAGTTTGCATTCCCACCAGCAGTGCAAAAGAGATCCTCTTTCTCCACATTCTCACCAACATCTGTTGTTGCCTGCGTTGTAATGTTAGCCATTCTGACAGGTGTGAGATGGTATCTCATTGTGGTTTTGATTTGTATTTCCCTGATGATGAGTGATGTTGAGCATTTTTTCATGTGTCGGTTGGCCATCTGGATGTCTTCTTTGGAGAAGAGTCTATTCATGTCTTTTGGCCATTTCTTCACTGGATTATTTGTTTTTTTGGGTTTTGAGTTTGATAAGTTCTTCATAGATTTTGGATATTAACCCTTTATCTGATATGTTGGTTGCAAATACCTTCTCCCATTCTGTTGGTTCCTTTTTAGTTTTCCTGATTCTCTCCTTTAGTGTGCAGAAGCTTTTTATTTTGATGAGGTCCCAGTAGTTCATTTTTGCTTTTGTTTCCCTTGCCTCTGGAGACATGTTGAGTAAGAAGCTGCTGCGGCCCAGGTCAAAGAGGTTTTTGCTTGCTTTTTCCATGATGATTTTGATGGCTTCCTGCCTTACATTTAGGTCTTTCATCCATTTTGAGTTTATTTTTGTATAAGAAAGTGGTCCAGGTTCATTTTTCTGCATGTTGCTGTCTAGTTTTCCCAGCACCACTTGCTGCAGAGACCGTCTTTATTCCATTGGATATTCTTTCCTGCTTTGTCCGAGATTATTTGGCCATATATTTGTGGGTCCATTTCTGGGTTCTCTATTCTATTCCATTGATCTGTGTGTCTGTTTTTGTGCCAGTGCCATACGGTCTTGATGATTACAACTTTAATACAACTTGAAGTCCTGGATTGTGATGCTTTCTGCTTTGGTTTTCTTTTCAAGATTGCTTTGGCTATTCAGAGTCTTTTCTGGTTCCACACAAATTTTAGGATTGTTTGTTCTATCTCTGTGAAGGATGCTGGTGTTATTTTGATAGGAATTGCTTTGACTATGTAGATTGCTTTGGGTAGTATTGACATTTTCACAATATTTGTTCTTCCTATCCAAGAGCATGGAATATTTTTCCATTTTTTTGTGTGTCTTCTTCAATTTCTTTCATAAGATTTCTATAGTTTTCAGTATATAGATTTTTCACCTCTTTGGTTAGATTTATTCCTAGGTATTTTATGGTTTTGGGTGCAATTTTAAATGGGATTGATTCCTTGATTTCTCTTTCTGTTGCTTCATTGTTGGTGTATAACAATGCAACTGATTTCTGTGCATTGATTTTATATCCTGCCACTTTTTTTTTTTAATCTTTTCAAGTCTCTGATTACTTAAGAAAGTTAAAACTCCTCACTGTTCAAGGACTGAGTTTTACTAACAATTGTATAATCTTTTTTTAGAATCTCTTATTACCACCTTGGTTAAATGGAAACATTGACTTCATAATGATCTGTAATCCAATTTAGGGGTGTGCTTTAAAACTTTGAGGTTTTTAACAAAATTTTTCTGAGATTTGAATTGTAAATGAAGTCTTTTTGACTAATTAGGCTTGTTTATTTGGTATGTTAAGTTACTTGGAAAGCACTGCCAAACCAATAACGATAAGCCTTAGGTTGTCGCTATAACTATTCTAGAAAATATGTGAAATTCCTGACGTTTTAGTATCTGCTGGTATAAGGTCATTACTTGAATTCTTGAAATGTTGTTCCCTACAGAAATAACTGGATTTCCTTTTCAGCTACATTATAATGAACTCTCATATCAGATCTGTAACCATGTCCATTTCTGAGTTATTTGTTGGCTGGTTGGTCATTTATAGTTATTGTTCTGATGCTCTTGCAAAATATGTTTTGTCTTCAAGGAGATTCATCAAAAGGACTTTTGACAAATATAGGTTCTTGATATCTTTAAAATCATAAAACTGAACTGGGTAAGAATTTCCAGAAGTAATGGGAAAGCTGCATTCAAACTGAACAAAAATTAATAACTTAGGACTGAATGAATTGAGAAAGATGATAAAATATTCCCTTATGAACACATTGAAGCATTTAATTTTTCTCCCTACCTGAACCTTCTAGAATTCAGAAACTCTCAATGAGTATTATTTCTTCCCTGGCAATTATTATTTGTGTACATTCACTAAGTGTCTATTCTCCTTGTAGTGGTACACCATTGGAAACAATGGTTATATTACCAATGCTTTGACTGGAATGTCATATTGGAGAGAGACTAGCATAGACTCAGATATGACCAGACAGCTCTAAGTAAATAAGACTGACTTTATGGAGCCAATGAAGCTCCTTGAGAATGTTGGCCTAATACCTTGCCTACAGAGTTCCCAGCAAGCTTAACAGGTTAGTAAAAGATGTCACTTCCTGCCAGGTGCAAGAAACCTCAGGATATTTTGGGGACCTCGAGAAGAGGGATACACCCAAAACTATAGGTATTGCAGAATAGTCTGATGGCAACTATTTGGTTTGGCTCTGACCTCAAGAGGCTGTTAAAATTTCAATCTAAAGATTCCTTACAGGGGCACCTGCGTGGTTCAGTCAGGTAAGTGTTCCACTCTTGCTCTTGATTCAGGTCATGATCTCACGGTTCATGGGATTGAACGCCCCCATCAGGCTCCCGCTGACAGTGTGGCACCTGCTTGGGGTCTCTCTCTCCCTCTCTCTCTGCCCCTATCCAGCTAATGCGCTGGTGCGCTCCCCTTCTCTCGCTCTCTCTCTCACAAAATAAATAGATAAAAAAAAAAAAAAGGATTCCTTATATAAAGTACTAGCGAAGCAGATTTTAAAGGATCTGTATGATCAATCACTATTGTTGCTGAGTTTATGTAAATAATCAGGCCATGCTTATCATAACTGGACTTGTTTTACAAATGAATTAGTCTTGATTTTGCCATCTCTGGAAATAAGGGTGAATTTAGAAATATTATGTTTCAATAATGCATCCTTATGGATGTTAGATTCTAGGTTTGATTAACTCTCTAAATGTTTGTTGTTTACTTAAGCTAGACGTGAGGAGAACTTCAGACAGATTGCCATAATAGCTCATATATAGACAATCTTTTTGCTTATTACACTATGGAGATAATAAAAGGGACCCATGGGCTTATGATTAATTAAAGTGCTGGACAATGGGATGGGCTCCCCAACAATTGCATAACTCAGCTGTCACCTTGATCAATTCTATGTGGCTGGAATAACAAAATTGCTCCTTGAAAGTCAAAGCATACCCCACTCCATGGAGTTAACTATGAACTTGTGGAGATAATGGATGGTCCCCACCTTCCTTCTAATTGGATTGGAGAATGCACTTGGGCATGCCCTTATCTCCTGGGACAAGTCATCCCCCACCTGCCAGCAATTCCTTGTAATTAGGATATTATGGCTAGACATCAGGGAAAGAAGGCTTCTTAATGGTTTTATCCCTTAGGGCTATTTGTCCCACGAGCCACCTGTACTGATGTAAAATTATGAGTAGAGCCTTTAGCAAGGCATATGATGGGCACCTTTAACCAAACTGAACATGAAGTCACCCCCGTACCAGCACATATAGGGATATTTCTATCACTATAAAAAATAGTTCTTGTTGGCCTATGATAAATGTTACATCGGACTCTCCAGGCCATTGGAGGCCTTTCTCTTATCCTCAAACTATCAAAATTCTAACTGAATGTGCCACCCCACAGATAGGTCCATGGCAACAAATTTCCTGACTACATTGTCCTGTATAGTCCAGGAAGGATTATATCAAATATGGGATAGATATATATGTGGCTTACTCCTACAATAGGACAACTAAGCCAAAAGGCCCTTTTATGATGGGAACAGAAAGACCATACCCGATTCATGGTCCATAGTACTTGCTAAATGGAATGGCTCCCCCCAAGAAGTCTGACCATACCATTATTTTATAGACAATGTTGACTATTGACTGAACAAGGCAGCCAGGCCTCAGATATCTTGTACCTAATGAAACAGAAATGGTTATCAATAGTTACATCACCCAAATTTGTGGCCCTGGCTTCCACCAGGTTGGACTGGAAGATGTACTATGGGGTATGCCCAGATGCACGGCCATAGCACTAGGACTATCATAAGTCCAGGTAATCTTCCATATTTAAAGCACCAATGGACAAGATCGATGTTCTATTGGTATAAGCATCTGACATTTATTTTTCTTCCAACAGTAGGTTTAGAAGATGTCATATGGCATGCAGAGGCCCTTGATAAATATACAATTAAGGCCTTAAATGGCTTTCAAAATAGCATTACATTATTAAACACTTAAGTAACTCAAATGTGTAAAGCAATTCTACAAAATAGAATGGTATTAGATGTCTTAACAGCAGCACAAGGAGGAATGAATACCATTATTAAAGTGGAATGTTTTGTCTACATTCCAGATTTTAACAAAAATATAACGGAATTATTTACTGATATCAGTAGTCAAACTGTTGGCTCTTAAAGACCCTACATTACCACTTAATGACTGGTTACATTCCTGGTCAGCATATAGTCCATGCTAAATGGTCTTCTCATTGCTCTTATTTTCATTATAATATTAATACTAATGCATTGTCTCAATTGCTTTATTCTGTCCTATTGTCGAGATACAAGCAAGCAATTCCTGACTCCTTCACCCAGCTAACGGATAATCCTTACTACTACCCGGGTCTTCACTGTGGACTCTACAGCAGTGGCCTTCTGTAATCTACTTGCAGAAACAGATAGTAAACAATTTTGGTCGATAGGGACATCTCTACAACCATCTTTTTCTGTCAGCTAGAAGAAGTTCAAAAGATGAGCCCTCTGACCTTCAACAATCTTAAAGAGTTAAGGACTAAAGTTGTTTGGGGGGGGGTGGGGGAATGAGGGATAGTGTAAGGACCAAACAGACTCCATGACAGGCTTCAGGAAGCCCCAGAGAACACAGAACAGAGTCTCGCCTCTGATTGGCCCGCTCTGGATCCCAAAAATTGTATATTCAGAAAGATAATCCTACCTTTGGTTGGTCTGCTTTGAAAGCCAAAAATTGGCACAAAAGGGCAGGGCGGATGATTCCTGAATGGCCCAAGCCAGCATCCCTCATTTACGTGGAGGGCAACCAATCAGGATGTCTTCCCCTTCTCAGGAAACACCTTGCTTGGGCTCACTCTGTAATTGGTTAATTTCAAAGATACCTCAAATATTGTGATTGGGTCCCGCCAAAAGTAGCAAATGTTTTAAATAATATGTATGGCTGAAACTGTTGTCAATACCATCATCTGACAGTGATTGGATTGCTGTACCTATGTTACAATCTCTTGTAACTTCACCTTCCCAAGCCCATAAAAACCCTGCTTCTCCTTTGTTCGGGGCTCTCAGCACCGATCCACTGTGTTGGTGAAGTCTGTGAGCCCGAGCTCGAACTTAGAAATAAACCGCCCTTTGCTTTTGCATGCGTGCCTCGGTCTCCCCGGTGGTCTCTGGTTGTTGAGGAATACTGCGATCTGGGCGTAACAATAGAAGCAGAAAAATGTTTACCTTTAGCCCACTAGGCTGACCTTTAGCCTGCATCGTTTTGATAAGGATCAAATACATGCTGGTTGCTACATTCTTAAAGGGTCTCATGACTGCCTGTACATCTCACCTTTAGTTAATATTGAGCTGAATGATAAGCACTGGAGACATCTTGAGAAAGTAGTTTTGGGAGTAGAAATTCAAAGAAAACGTTTATGATTTAACACTCTATGTATGTCCCCTCCCCCTGTAGCACTAAGCATACAACCACCAACTTCATAGAGCAAAAGTGCAGCTCTTTCTGCCCATGGGCCCTGACCCCGTGCTACTTAAATAAACTTACTAAGTTGACCACACAATGTCTCAAGCATTCATTTTGGCCTCTGCATTCCAAGATCCCACAATAGTACATTTGTTACAAGTGATGAATCTACATTGATGTCATAAGGTAATCACCCCAAATCCATCGTTAATATCGCTGCTTCAATTTTTTTAGAGAATAATTTTTATAGTAGTTAATTTATTGCTAAGATATCCATGTTATTTTGACAGAAAACTAAAAATCAGATGCCACGTGCTTAAATAGAAAATGTATATGCAGAATAAAGCTTTAATGGATATGTACCATCATGTAACAGTGGAAATCTAGTGATATTGGCAGAATCTATACATCATAAACAAACTTTTCAGTAACTGGATTGGTGAAGACATCTGAAATTGGGGACTCACTGATATTATCTTGTTTCATAATGTATTTAATATTTTTCTATAATTTAAGGTATAAGAGCCTAATACCTGAATGTATTGGCAATATACAGTATACCAAGGCTGTTTTATTTGGCACAGCGGTAAATGACTTTTCAGTACGTTAAAGAGATGGAAACTGTGATGAATCGTGAGTTACAGCTGGATCAAGCTTCTCAAGAAAAAAAGGGGGAAAGGACTACTTAATTAGCTTAAGAAGGTGAAATAGGGTGAAGAGACTGAATCAGAAATCAGGAATTCTGAGCAACAGTCATCTCTAGTGGATAATTTCATGAAGTTGGAAAAGGAGGGGGGGGGGGAGACTAGGGAGATGGTCTTTGATGAGTCCTAAAGTCCCACTAGCTCTCACAGAGTTAGGTTCTCTTTAAGAAAACTGTAGATAATCAGAAGACCCCTCCCCTAAGGCTCAGCCAGGTACTCAGGAAGGGTCCGGTCCGAGTGGAGGGTAGGGGGACGGAGCTTGCGCATTGGTGTGCGTGTGCCCTCGGGGTCGCAGACTTCCCACTGCAGGGAACAATGGGAGACGCTGTGCATTAAAATCTAGAGTCAGGATGTGCCGGATTGGCTCCAAGTAAAACACAGTCCTATGAAACTTTCTTGTAGAAACTGAGAGCCGCCGCCAGACTCTAACTCTGATTTCCCCAGGAGAGAGCCCAACCCACGACTTGGCCGCTAACAGGGCCCGCACGCATTGAAACGCCTCTAGAGCCTTCAAGAGGCGGGGCCGTGCCTAGTGCGCAGGTGCAGGAAGCTAGCCCAGAGCTTGGAGCCCAGCCCTTGCAATTACGTCTCTGCCTCCGCAGGAGCTGCAGGCAGTTTACATTTGAACAGCTGTCCCGCGCTCTTTCCCATTGGCGGATGCTACGCAGTTGAATGTTGCCGGGGGACTGCGCCTGCGTCCTGAGACTCTGCGAGGCCCCGCCCCGTCTGGGCACCTGAAATCCCTCAGGGCGGAGGAGGGCGGGGACCCAGAGCATCTCGGGGACGCCCAGCCCAGAAGCTGTTGAGCTGTTTCAGCTTGTGGAGGAGCTGGCTCTTCCTCCCGGTGGTGAGTCTAAGGAGCGGCTTTTCGGGTCCGAGAATGTGACTCTGGGTCTCTTTTCTTTCCTTGTAGCACAGGCTGGTATACTGGGTGTATTTGGATAAGAGTCCAGGGCTTGATGGAGAAGGTGGGCATGAGTCCCACATTTATTCTCTCTTGTCCCAGATGGGGACTTCGGGGAATCTCGTTTTCCTCCCTCCGGGGTGGAACTGCCTTTCTGTGACGGAGCAGCCTTTTGTGGTGGGGAGGGTGGAAGAGCGGTCCTCCACGGAACTGGTCTGCCTCGAGTGCTTCGGGGCTGGAGGACGCCGAGGCGGTGGAAGTGCCTTAGGAGGGAGGCTCAGGAGGATTTGTCGTAAACCTTTGAGAAACGGAAGGCTACTGTTACTTTGAGGCCCTTCATTGTGAGAGGTTCTCATGAGACTTAACTGAGTAGGTTTAATTATGCCCATTTTACAAGTGTGAAACCTCAATTCTGAGAGGCATTGGGAAAAACTGACCCAGGGTCCCACAGCATTTAAGCGACAGAACTGAGAGGTGTACGGAAGTATTAATGGGAATACCCTCAATCAATGTTTATAATTTTAAGCTGGCAAGAGCTTTCACGCCCATGGATGTTTTTTGTCTCTAAGTTAACTTTAAAGTAGTCTAAAATGAGCGTGAATGTTTGTTCCGTCATCACCGTTGTTGGCCAGCGTATTTTTAAGACCTCTTAAGATACTTGACGCTACAAAGAGGCCCTTTGTGACGATTTATTTGGTCACAGAATTGTTAGGGTTTTAAAGGTACAGGTGAATACCTCTCCAGTGCCAGCAAGTGTTGATATTTGTCACTATTTTTATAAAACCACAATGAGGTATAAGGGAAATAAACATCAGAGAGTGAAATAACCATTCCTATGATGTTATATTTAATATATTTTTGAGAATGTAAATGGAAAACATTAAGATAAAATTATTTTAATTTTAGAATACTAATAAAGAATCTGAAAAAGTTGGAGAAGATAAAGTATATTCAGTCGCTAATCCAGAAGTCAACAAGGTAAGCTCTGAAACAGTAAGTGAATACAAAATAAATTTTTAGTAAATTTTTACTAATATGATTTAAAGTGTAAGTTGAGATTCTTTAATCTTCTGAAAAAAGACATGTGGTGTATAAAACTCAAGCCATCTAGGAGGAGCATAAAATGAAAAGTAAACAACTTCTTCATTTGACTTACACCTTAGTCACTTTTTTATACTCTTTCAGAAATTTTACAGGGATTTGTGTACATCTAAACACACAAATGGTATTTTAAACATACAGATGTGCAAGTTGCGTTTATTAAGCTACCTGGACACATTTTTACTATCCACTTAACTGATTTGCATTCTTTTGATGATTATATAGCTATCCTTGAAGTAAGGTACCACAGTTTACCTAGTCTGGCAAGGTGAAATTTTGGATTTAGGTAATGTTAAATAGTGCCTTCCCGCAAACCTATTGCTGGATGTTTTCCATTGAATAGATTTTCACTGTGAAAAGTATTAAGAAAAAAATCAATGAAAACCCTAATTTCTCATTTTAGTTCCTGGTTAAATTGCATAAATGGTTTTTGTTTTTTTTTTTAGGTCGGGGAAATAGGTTAATGTCAAAAGACAAGAAGAGTGCAAATGGGCAGAGTTTAAAGTCCTGTCTGACCACAGGATTTTTTTTCTTTTATGGTGATCCTTCATTATTTTTGTGAGTTTATATGTATAAAAGTATTTTTAAAATCTTGCCCTATGTATATAGATGGCACAATTGTATTTCTAAAGTAATCTTTTTTTTTTTTTAAAGCATTTTTACTTTTTATTTTGGAGAGAGAATGCAAGCTGGGCAGAGTAGTAGGGAGACTTTAAGCAGACTCCAGGCTCAGCACCGAGCCCAGTGTGGGGCTTGAGCTGAAATCAAGAGTCAGATGCTCAACCAACTGAGCCCCTAGGCACCCCTCAAGTAATCTTGAATTGCATTAAATATGCTTTTTTTTTTTTTTTTTTATCAGTTGGGGCCAAAAGATGTGAGACCCAATCAGAATTTTTCCAGACTTAGAGCTGACTCACACTAAGTTCTAGAGCAAGTCACTTAACTCTGTAATGTGGTAAATGTAATTTCTCTTCAGAGGTGGTAAAATGTAATGGATGTTTTATTACTGTTCATGTTTAGAGATGAAAGGCATTGTTAAGTGAATTAAAACTTAAAAAAGTAGTTTACACACTGAACTGTATAATGAATGGAAAATGATATATTTTTTTTTTGTATTGCTTAATTCTCCATAATCTAGAGAATTTGGAGATTCTCCAAATCTCCATAATCTATCAGTACTGACGCATCCATAATATGCTAGTTAGACATTGTGGGATTCCATAGGAAATCAGCTTTCTGGAGAAGGACTGGATAAAAAGTTTAGAAATTCAGAAATGTGTTTATTTTTGACACATAAACACAAGAAATTTGTGAAATAACTTTTAAGTGGATGATTTAGCCTCAAGATTTTTTTCTGAAAATGAGTTCTTATATTTATTTCTTGGTCACTTTAAAAAGGAAAGCAGGAAATCTTGAAATAAGTTATCGGTGTTTTGGGCTTTAGTAGTCACTGGAGGAAAATAACATTTTACATGGGTTACTTTTATTTTACTTCTTTGATTTATAACCGTGTAAAATATAACTTGATTCGAAAATTAATTTGGGAGAGGAAAGACTGGATAATAGGCAAAAGCTTAAAAAAGTTCTTATTTTGTTGAAAATGTGCATAAAATATACCATTTTAACCATTTTTAAGTGTACAGGTTAGTGGCATTAAGTACATTCACATTTTTGTTCAACTGCTACCATCCATTGGTGGAACTTTTTCCATCCTACCAATTGGAACTAAACAAGAACTCTCCATCTTCCCCCAGTAGCACCATTTCACTATCTGTCCTTGTGGATTGCCTGCTCTCTTCTATTATGTACATTTTCCACATCTGATGCCATGATACAGTTTTTCTCCATGGACCTAATAGAGTAATTATTTGTTATTAAATTAACTCTACATTTCTGGGAAGAACCTCATTTTAGTCATTGTATTATATTTTTTTAATGTACTCTGGATTTGTTTTTCCTAATACTGTGTTGATGATTTTAGATTAGTACCCATTAAAAAAAATTTTTTTTAATGTTTATTTATTTTTGAGAGACAGAGAGAGACAGCGTGAGCAGGGGAGGGTCAGAGAGAGAGGGAGACACAGAATCCGAAGCAGGCTCCAGGCTCTGAGCTGTCAGCACAGAGCCTGATACGGGGCTTGAACCCATGAACCATGAGATCATGACCTGAGCTGAAGCCAGACGCTCAACCGACTGAGCCACCCAGGCACCCCTAGTACCCATTTTTGAAGTTAGTCTATTTTTATTTAGTTTGTGTTTGTTAGGTTTTGGAATCCTGTTATACTATCTTCAGAACAAATGGAAAAAAATTTTTTTAAATTTATTTTAGGAGAGACAGTGGGGTGGGAGTGGGGAGCGGAGAGAGAATCAAGCAGGCTCAAGCAGTGTGGGACTTGATTCTACGAACCATGAGATCATGACCTGAACTGAAACCAAGAGTCAGTCAGCTGACTGAGCCACTCAGGTGCCCCATATGATTCAATCACTTTCCCCTAAATTTAGTTTTGTCATTACCTCTCACTGTTCAAATGAGATAGTTCCATTTCTTAAAGGCTTTCATTTTGGATCTTTTTCCAGATGACTTACTGTCTACATTGCACAGTTGTCCTGGATTTAATTTCACCATTAACCTAGTGAGAATTCTTTTTTTCTTATTTCCCTGAAGTAGTTTCTTTAGAAAGGTGAATGGGTGTTCATTTTTAGACCTCTCATGTCAACTATCTGCAGTCTACCCTCAAAGTTTATTCTTCTGGGTATAGAATTTTAGGTTGGAAACCATTTTTTCCTGAGAACTTTGAGGCCATCCTTTCACTGGCATTGTTGTTTCATACATACAGCATAGCTAAATAGAAGATATTCATCCTAGAAAATATACACAGGTATTTTCTCCTCCCCACCCTCCCCAAAGTCTGGGCTGGATATGGAAAACTTCTGGTGCATAAAATGCCGTACTAGTTTCTGGAAGAATAATCTTTTTTTTTTTTTTAATAGTTTATTACCAAGTTGGCTGCCATATAACACCAGCGCTCTTCCCCACAAGTGCCCCTTTCCATGACCATCACTCCCCTTACCCCTTCCCTCTTCAGCCCTCAGTTTGTTCTTAGCATTCAGAAGTCTCTCAGGATTTGCCTCACTCCCTCTCCCCAACTCTTTTCCCCCCCTTTCCCCTTCCCATGGTCCCCTGTTAGGTTTCTCCTGTTAGACCTATGAGTGAAAATATATGGTATCTTTCCTTCTCTGCCTGATTTATTTCACTTAGCATGACTCCCTCAAGGTCCATCCATTTTTCTACAAATGGCCATATTTCATTCTTTCTCATTGCCATGTAATACTCCATTGTATATGTATACCACATCTTCTTGATCCACTCATCAGGTAATGGACATTTAGGCTCTTTCCATGATTTGGCTATCGTTGACATTGCTGCTATGAACACTGGGTACATGTGCCCCTATGCATCAGCACTTCCATATCCCTTGGGTAGATCCCCAGCAGTGCTATTGCTGGGTCATAGGGGCGTTCCATTGATAGTTTTTTGAGGAACCTCAACACTGTTTTCCAGAGCGGCTGCACCAGTTTACATTCTTACCAACAGTGTAGGAGGGTGCCCGTTTCTCCACATCCTCGCCAGCATCTATAGTCTCTTTTTTTAATTTTATTTTTTTAAAGTAGTTTATTGTCAAATTAGTTTCCATACAGCACCCAGGGCTCTTCCCCACAAGTGCCCTCCTTCATCACTACCACCTCTTTTCCCCCCTCCCCCTTCAACCCTCAGTTCGTTTTCAGTATTCAATAGTCCCTCAAGTTTTATGTCCTTCTCTCTTCAACTCTCTTTCCCCCTTCCCCTCCCCCGGCCCTCCATTAGGTTTCTCCTGTTCTCCTGTTAGACCTGTGAGTGCAAACATATGGTATCTGTCCTCTGCCTGACTTATTTCGCTTAGCATGACACCCTCGAGGTCCATCCACTTCCCTACAAATGGCCATATTTCATTCTTTCTCATTGCCATGTAATGATCCATTGTGTATATATATACCACATCTTCTTGATCCACTCATCAGGTGATGGACATTTAGGCTTTTTCCATGTTTTGGGTATTGTTGACAGTGCTGCTATGAACATTGGGGTACATGTGCTCCTATGCATCAGCACTTCTGTATC
>PJEM01019959.1:0-14629 GCA_004023845.1 Helogale parvula
AGGTCTAGCAGGAAAACAGGAGAGGCCTAATGGAGAACCAGGGGGAGCGGAGGAGGGAGAGAGAGTTGGGGAGAGAGAGGGATACAAAACTTGAGAGACTATTGAATGCTGAAAATGAACTGAGAGTTGAAGGGGAAGGGGGAGGGGGGAAAAGAGGTGGTGGTGATGGTGGAGGGCACTTAAGGGGAAGAGCACTGGGGGTTGTATGGAAACAAATTTGACAATAAAATATTATGGGGAAAAAAAAGAGGCTGCCTTTTTTCCATTGGATACTCTTTCCTACTTTGTCAAAAATTATTAGCCATAATTTGTGGGTCCAATTCTGGGCTCTCTATTCTATTACATTGGTCTAATGTGTCTGTTTTTGTGCCAATCCATACTGTCTTGACGATGACATCTTTGTAGTAGAGGCTAAAGTCTGGGATTGTGATGTCTCCCATTTTGGTTTTCTTCTTCAGTATTACTTTGGCTATTTGGGGTCTTTTGTGGTTCCATACAAATTTTAGGAATGTTTGTTCTAGCTTTGAGAAGACTGCTGGTGCAATTTTTATTGGGATTGCTTTGAACGTGTAGATTGCTTTGGGTAGTATTGACATTTTACCAATATTTATTCTTCTGATCCATGAGCATGGAATGTTTTTCCATTTCTTCATGTCTTCTTCAATTTCCTTCTTAAGTTTTCTATAGTTTACATCATACAGATCTTTTACACCTTTGGTTAGGTTTATTCCTAGGTATTTTATGTTTTTCAGTGCAATTGTGAATGGGATCAGTTTCTTGATTTCTCTTTCTGTTGCTTTCAGGTCATCTGTGAAAAGTGGAAGTTTGACTTCATCTTTGCCAATTCTGATGTCTTTTATTTTTGTTGTTGTTGTTGTCTGGTTGCTAATGCTAGGATTTCCAGCACTATGGTAAACAACACTGGTGAGAATGGACATCCCTGTCATGTTCCTGATCTCAGGGGGAAAGCTCTCAGTTTTTCCCCATTGAGGATGATATTAGCTGTGTGCTTTTCATAGATTGCTTTTATAATGTTTAAGTAAGTTCCTTCTATTTATCTTTCTCGAGGGTTTTTATTAAGAAAGGATGTATTTTGTCAAATGCTTTTTTCTGTATCTATTAACAGGTTCATACGGTTTTTATCTTTTCTTTTGTTAATGTGATGTATCACATTGATGGATTTGTGAATATTGAACCAGTCCTGCAACCCAGGAGTGAATCCCACTTGATCGTGGTGGATAATTCTTTTTATATGCTGTTGAATTCAATTTGCCAGTATCTTGTTGAGGGTTTTTGCATCTGTATTCATCAATGATATTGGCCTATAGTTCTCTTTTTTTGCTAGGTCTCTGTCTTGTTTGAGAATCAAAGTGATGCTTGCTTCGTAGAATGAATCTAGAAGTTTTCCTTCCATTTCTATTTTTGGAATACCTTGAGAAGAATGGGGATTAACTCTGATTTAAATGTCTGGTAAAATTCTCCAAAGAAGCATTCTGGCCCAGGACTCTTATTCTTTAGGAGATTTTTGATAACTGATTCAATTTCTTCACTAGTTATGGGTCTGTTCAGATTTTCTGACTCTTCCCTTTTGAGTTTTGGTAGTGTGTGTGTTTAGGAATTTGCCCATTTTTTCTAGGTTGTCCAGTTTGTTGGCATATAATTTTTCATAGTATTCCCTGATGATTGCTTGTATTTCTTAGGGATTAGCTGTAATAAATCCATTTTCATTTGTGATTTTGTCTGATTGGGTGCTCTCTTTTCTTTCTGAGGAGTTTGGCTAGAGGTTAATCAAATTTGTTTAGTTTTTCAAAAAGCCAACTCTTGGTTTCATTGATCTGTTCAACTGTTATTTTGGATTCTATATTGTTTATTTATGCCCTTGTTGGGGCCCAGCAGGCCAAAAAACCTCCCGCAGAGCGACCTTTGATGGCCATACCTCTGGGACACAGGAGAATCTACATAAGTGACCATGGATGCTATGCCTCCAGGGCGCAGGAGAAAAAATTTGGAATTTTTCTCATTGTTTTGCAAAAGGAATGAAGGCATATACCTTTAAGTTTTGAATCAACTTGGGTCAGTTAGTGGTACCTGCTTTCCCTTACTTTATTTCTGTTCCCAGCTCATTGCCTGCTGTTGGGGCAAACACAATCCTCTGTCTAAAATTAACCCCTTGAATGATAAGCGTCTTGCCCAGACATAGCTGCTAAAGGACCTTGAAGAAAAGAAGATTCTTTGAGAGACAGACTCCCTCATTCCTGTTTTTTTTTTTTTTTTTACTTCTGTTTCCAGGGCTGTTCTCTTTTCTGTGATTAAAAAAAAAAAATGATCCTTCCCAGGGCATGTTTTTACTCTCTCAAGGACCATAAGCTTTGTAATCATTAAAGAAAAAAATGTGTAAAACCCCTATGGCATAAAAGACACTGACTTTCTTAGTAAAGTGTGGTTTTACCATCATTCATGTTGTCTGTCTTCCTTCCTATGGATATTTCGCCGACACCAACCACCTACTCGGGGACCGTTCGACTGGGGTGCGTGGGCTGGTCCTCCGCATTCCTTGATCTTTTTTATTTCTTCTCTTCTGCTGGTTTTGGGTGTTCTTGCTGCTCTGCTTCTAGTTCCTTTAGGGGTGCTATGATTTTTGTATTTATACTTTTTCTAGTTTCTTGAGATAGGCCTGGATTGCAATGTATTTCCCTCTTAGGACTGCCTTTGCTGCATTCCAGAGAGTTTGAGTTGTTGTATTTTTATCTTCATTTGTTTCCATATATTTTTTAATTTCTTCTCTATTGCCTGATTGGCCCATTTGTTCTTTAGTAGAGTGTTCTTAACCTCCATATTTTTGGAGGTTTTCCAGTCTTTTTCCTGGGATTGATTTCAAGTTTCATACATCGTGATCTGAAAGTGTGCATGGTATGATCTCAGCTCTTTTATATTTATGGAAGACTGCTTTATGACCCAGTATGTGATCTATCTTGGAGAATGTACCATGTGCACTCGAGAAGAAAGTGAATTCCATAGCCTCAGGATGTAGAGTTCTAAATATATCTGTCAAATCCATCTAGTCCAATGTGTCCTTCAGGTCATTGTTTCTTTAGTGATTTTCTGTCTAGTTGATCTATCCATTACTGTAAGTGGAATATTAAAATCCTTTGCAATTAGCATGTTCTTATCAATAAGATTGTTTCTGTTTGTGATTAATTGTTTTATGTATTTGTATGTATGTATGTATTATGTATTATGTATTTGGATGCTCCCGAATTTGGTGCACAGACATTTATCATTGTTAGCCCTTCCTGATGTATAGACCCTGTAATTATTATATAATGCCCTTCTTCATCTCTTCTTACTGCCTTAATTTTAAAGCCCAGTTTGTCCAATAAAAAATATGGCTACTCCAGCTCTCTTTTGACTTCCAGTAGCATTATAGATATTTCTCCATCCCTTCACTTTCAATCTGAAGGTGTCCTTAGGTCTAAAATGAGTCTCCTGTAGACAGCAAATAGAACTTCTGATTAACAGAAGTTTAAAATTTTAATATAGTACAATTACTTCTTATTGTTTTTTATGGCAAGTGATTTTTGAATCATTTAAAAACAACTTTCTGTATACCAAGTTTATGAAGTTACCATCTCATCTTTTGTCTAAAAGCATCAGTGGTGTACTATACATTAAGGTCTATCATATACCAGAATGTAGGCATAAGGATTCTTTTTTAACATAATATACATTTTGTTTTTTAATGTAGGTAAAATGGACATATAACATCATTTTAGTTTCATGTGTGCAGTATAATGGTTTAATATTTGTACAAATTGCTAACAGATCATCACAATAAGTCTCCTTAACATTCATCACTACACAGTTACAAATTGTGTTTTCTTATGATGAAAATTTTTAAGGTCTACTCTCTTGGCAGCTTTCAAATTTAAAATGCCGTGTTATTAACTATAGTCACCATGCTGTACATTACATCTCCAAGGCTTATTTATTATAGCTGGAAATTTGTACTTTTTAACTCCCTTCACCCATTTCACCCACACACACACACCAATCCCCCCCCCCCACCAATCTGTTCTCTGTATTCATGAGTTTAAGTTTGTTTTTATGTTTATAATTTTGATTGTTTTAAAATTTTATTTATTTTGTTTTAATTTTACATTTTTTAAAATGTTTATTTATCTTTGAGTGAGAGAGAAAAAGAGAGCAAGTGGCGAGGATCAGAGAGAGAAGGAGACACAAATCCAAAGCAGGCTCCAGGCTCTGGGCTGTCAGTACAGAGCCAAAACGGGGCTCAAACCCACAGACCACGAAATCATGACCTGAGCCACAGTTGGACGCCTAACAGACTGAGCCACAGAGGCGCCCCCCCATGCCTTTTTAACGTTTTAGGTTCTACACAAAAGTAAGATCATTCAGTGTTTATTTTTCTCCGTTTGACTTATGCCACTTAGCATGATGTCCTTAAGGTCCACCCATATTGTCACAAATGGAAGATTTCCTTCTTTTTATGGCTGAATAATGTTCCATTGTAGATATGCCTACCACTTTTTCTTCATTCATTCATCAATGGACAGATCTTTTTTTTCCATAGGGCTAACCACAAGACCATATATTGAAAAGTTCACCCTTACTGCATGGCAGTGACACTTTTCTCATAAATCAGATAAGTGTGTGAGTCTTTATCTGGATTGTATAATTTACCTATTGGTTTCATTATCCAAACGGAGGTGGATACTATACTGGCTAGATTACTGTGATTTAGAATAGGTCTGATATTTAACAGTGTAAGTGCCCTCGTATGTCGTGATGCCCTGAGATCACCTTGTCTTTCACTATTTATATTTATATACACATTTTGGAGTAACTTTGTCAACTACACACACACACACACACACAAGTTTGCTGGAATTTTCCCTGAGAATATTTTGAATTGATAAATGAATTTGTATGAAATCGATGTTTTTAATATATTTGAGTATTGATTTTTAATACATCGAGTAATCCATAAACATGTGTATCCTTCTGTTTCTAGTGCCTTGCCTATTTGTCTTCTGTTAAGGAATCAGTCTTGGTTTTGCTCTTTTAGAAAAATATGTTTATTTTCTTTTAGATATTTTTAAGATTTTTTTGCTTAAATTTCCTTTTTTTCCATTTTTATTTCTTTTAGAGAGAGAGTGTGTGGTAAGTGGGGGAGTGGGGCAGAGAGAGAGAGAGAGAAGAGAGGAGAAAATCCTAAAGAGGCTCACATCCAATGCCAACCCTGATGTGGACCTCAATCCCATAATCCTGGGATCATGACCTGAGCTAAAATCAAGAATGAGATGCTTGGGGCACCTGCGTGGCTCAGTTGACTGAGTGTCCTACTTTGGCTCAGGTCATGATCTCACGGTTTACTAGTTCGAGCCCTACATTGGGCTCTGTGCTGACAGCTCAGAACCTGGAGCCTGCTTTGGATTCTGTATCTCCCTCTCCCTCAATTCCTCCCTCCTCTCTCTCTCTCTCAAAAATAAATAAACATGAAAAAATATATTTGGCAAATTCTGAATCTTGCCAAGGCTAGATACTATAAGCCAAAGACTTCTGAAAAGTAAAACAGACTTTTTGTAGCCTAGTGATATTAAAGAGACAAAGATTTTATTTTAGAGTTCACCAGAGAGGTCTCTAGAGAACATACCAAGCTTTTAGTTGAAAGCCCTGGAGGACTAGCTCAGGAAGAGGGTGAGTAGAGGTAGGCTGCTCCTCAACAAAAATAAAGCCTACACTCAACTCAGCTCAGCATCGTGTTAGGATTGAAGTGATCTAGCTCCACGCTATCTTTTTTAAGTTTTTATTTATTTTGAGAGAGAGAGAGAGCAAGGGAGGGGCAGAGAGAGAGAGAGAGAGAGAGAGAGAATCCCAAGGAGGATCCAGGTTCAGAGCTGTCAGCACAGAGTTCTATGTGGGGCTCGAACTCAAGAACTGTGAGATCAAAACCTGAGCCAAAATCAAGAGTTGCTCTTAACCAACTGAGCCACCCAGGTACCCTATCTAACCTCACTCTATTTTGCCTACCAGAGGAATAAATATCATATGGAACCTCTCTAGTTTTGATATGACTGAAATGACTAAAAACAAAAATAAAAAAGTTCAATAAATGCAGGTGATCAGAATATTGGAGTCAACAGATAAAGACCTAAAATCAACATGATTTTAGTTAAGTTAGTTAAGTTGTTAAGTTAGTTAAGTGAATCGAAGAAAAGAAGGGAAAATAGAAAACATTTCCCTAGAGAGACAAACATTCTAGTACTAGAAGAACATAGTGCCTTGAATGAGGAACTGAAGGGCTGGTTTTAGGAAGAAATTAGACGCAGTCAAAGACAGGACAGTCAACCGGAAACCATGCCAATACAACATAT
Source organism: Helogale parvula (assembly GCA_004023845.1). Classification (NCBI taxonomy): domain Eukaryota; kingdom Metazoa; phylum Chordata; class Mammalia; order Carnivora; family Herpestidae; genus Helogale; species Helogale parvula. Next base: position 6,396 of record PJEM01019959.1, read on the forward strand.
CCGAAATGAAGGATAGAGAGAGAGAAAAGAAGCAAACGTAGAAAGAAGTTTGAGAGTCACTAGCATAGGGCAAAGGTCTAACCTACATGACTTTGGAGTTCCAGAGGCAAAAAGAGAGAAAGTCAAGGAAAAGCAATATTTGTAAAGAAAATGCTAACAAACTTCCTCCACATTGTAAGTAAACTTAACAATGGATAAATTCAAGAAGTTTTAAAATTCCCAAACAGGATAAACAAAAATGAAACCTCCCTTAGCCATACCTTAATTGAGGAAAATTGAAGCAAAAATGGGGTGTCTGACTGCAGTAGTGTATGAGACTCTTGATCTCGGTGTTGTGAATTTGAGCCTCACCTTGGGTGTAAAGATTACTTAAAAATAAAATGTTTTTAGAAAAGTGTGCCTAGGTGGCTCAGTCAGTTGAGAATCTCACTCTTTTTTTAAAAATTTTTAATGTTTTCTTAATTTGTTTTGGAGAGAGAGAGAGACAGGGCATGAGCAGGGGAGGGGCAGAGAGAGAGGGAGACACAGAATCCGAAGTAGGTTCCAGGCTCTTAGCTGTCAGCACAGAGCCCAAGGTGGGGCTTGAACTCACCAACCGTGAGTTCATGACCTCAGCTGAAGTCAGAGGCTTAAACCACTGAGTCACCCAGTGAATTTTGCTAAAATTTGCCAAAATTTGCCAAATATTTTAAGGAAGAAACTGGCTATGGAGATAGACACTATTATACTCACTTTATAAATGGAGATATTAAGGCACAGAGAGGTTAGGTTATTGGAACACTCACACATGTTACTTAACGGCTGAACCAGGATTCCAATTTAGAGAGTTTGGCTGATGATATTATTATTCTCTTTTGTATCTTAACCCATTTAAAATAACAAATATTAATATATTGTTATGAGTGATTCTTTCAGTGTGTTAACACCAACATACTTTTTTTTTCTCAAATTTATTACAGTTGGATTATCTTTACCTTCAACTTGTTTTTTTCTTAATTAACAATATAATAGGGACAACCATCCTGGCCAATATTCTTCTGAAAGTGTACAGAGATGAGTCAGATACAATACTTAGGTATGCTCTTTCCTTCAAAGTAGAAATGAAAGCAATTATCACTTTTGTGTCCTTTGTCTCTTTATTTTTTTGAATGAGATTGTAGCTTTTTCTGTTTTGTTTTTTATTGGTTTGTTTGGTAAGGGGGAATAAAGAACCCTAGTTATCCTTGAGCTTTTTCCAACCTCACATCCCTAAATCCCTCAGAAAATATCACATATACAACTGATCTTCATTGTTCATGAATTCTGGATTTCCAAATTCACTTAATTGTTAAAACATACTTGCAAACTTAAAATCAATACTCATGACACTTTCATGGTCATTCGTGGACACGCACAGAGTGACAAAAACTAGAGTCGCTTGAGGCACATGTTCCCAACTGAGGGCCAGCAAGACGATGCTCTCCCAACTTGATTCCACTCCCATAAAACTAAACAAATGTGCTTTTTGTGGTTTATTTAGTACAAGGGGTATTTTGTGTGCATTTTTGTGCTTTTTTGCTGGTGAAGTCACTGTCTAAAACAATCCTCGAGTGAAGTGCTAAGTTGCTGTCTAGTGGTATCTAGTGGTGCCTAGTGGCGCAAGAAGTCTGTGACGTGCCTAATGGAGAAAATACGTGAGTTCGATAAATTTCCTTCAGGGGTGACCTGTAGTGCTATTGGCTGTTAATGAATCTTATAATGTTAATGAACCAACTCTAGATACTTCATTCAGTGTCTTTAAACAAAAAATACATAAAACAGATATACAGAGCAGTTGGTCAAAAAATGTGGCCAGAGGTTCACAGACACTTAACTCCATATTGTCTCTAAAACCAACAGTTCAGTGTTCACTAATTCCGTGTTCTTAGTGACTTTACACAATGTAAGTACCACGAATAAATCACACACACACACACACACACACACACACACACACACACAGATGTTCTGTTACCGAATTAATGATGTTACTTTACCGACAGACAAGAAAAAGAATTGGATTCAAGGGAATTTTTTTTCTTGGAAATCTCTGTCCTAGGATATAGAGTGAGTTGAAAGTTGACTTAATATGAGTTTCTCGTTATAATTTAATATTAAAACATCGCTTCTTGGCGTATAATTTAATATTAATGTACAAATATGCATGGCATTTCCTATGAAGCACCCTGAATTTCAGAAGAAATGGAGAAGAAATGATTTGGCAGTGATCTAGAGCCACAAGAGGGCAACATTACTCCAGGAATGAGACCTGATCCACCAAATACTTTATAAGAAAATATTTTACCTGCATCGATTACTTTATCTAGTTGTATCACATAGCATTCGTAATTTTTAAAATATTAGTTGGCACATGGTAGTCACCCAATAAATATTTATTGACTCAGTGAATAATTCATGGGTTCAAAATTGTGTGGCGTTTAAAATATTGAACAAAGAATTAACCTTTGTCTATCAAATTTAGATTTCCTATTTCCTATCTCCTTAAGCAGTTAGGAAATAGAGCTCAACAAGACAACTGTGAAAGGGAAATGGTGCTAATTCATGACAAACTGAGGTCTAAGTGACCTTGCAAGAAAGGAGACCTCCACCAGAGGACACCACAAACCCAGAATACTAGATTTCATTGATCCTAGCAGACAGGACTCTGTCCAAAAAATCACAGCCAAATTTACTCTGACAGGAAAGCTCATGTAACCAAGAAAATCTAGAACATGGAGACGGTACCCTCCTGCATTCGAGTCACATTCAAATTTTCATGTCCATTTAACAAGAGTGCATGGAAGTGCATTTTATAGCTGAAAAGGTTGATTTTTCTAAATTGTTACCATGCCACGCTCTGTAGGGGCTCACAAGAGAGAAACTGTCTGGAAGCTAGTTGTTTTTCTGTGAACTCTTAGAGTGAGACTAAAAAGCCATCATGAACAGGAGCATAGGCATCACCATCACAGACAGCTGCCAGATTTAACAATTAATAATACATGACACCCATGTTTAACTGAAATTCAAATGCAGCTGTGTATCCTGCATTCTATCTGCTAACTCTACCATCACAACCTTTAAGGTGCTGCCTTAACGAGGATAAGAACTGAGAAAATAAGAAAATGAAGCTGCTTCATGCTACCTATTAGTTAACAACTTGGGGGTAGGAAAGCAGAGCACCAGAACAATCAGAATCTCAAACTGAAACGAACCACTAAACCCATTAATACTGAGCACCAGGGATGTCTGGCTGGCATCTGACTTTGGCTCAGGTCTTGACCTTGTGATTTGTGAGTTCGAGCCCTGCGTCAGACTCTGTGCTGACAACTCAGAGCCTGGAGCCTGCTTCAGAGTCTGTGTCTCCCTCTCTCTCTGCCCCCTCCCCTGCTCACACTCTTTCTCTCTCTCTTTCTCAAAAATAAATAAACATTTAAAATATTTTTTAAATAATGAGCATCAAAATGAGGTTATGTTCTTAAAGAATAAATGAGGTAAATTTGATTGAAATAAAAATTTCCCTGCCTATTTTCCCCCAGCATTGCACAACACTGGCCCACTAAAATACCTACATAATTTGTGCATGCATTTGGAATTTCAACATTTATTAAGAAACAGTTATAAATCAGCAGTGTGATAAATGTGGGCATACAGCAATGAACAAATAGACATTGTCCTGTACTCACAAATTACATATTCTAGCAAGGAAAATAAGCAATACTTATGCAATTAAATATTTAATTTCAACTGTGAAAATTACCCACTCCACACCCGATACACAAAGGTATAGAGACAAAAGAGTATGTCCTGAGGACACACTGATCTATTTGAAAACTATTATAGATGAGATGGAAATATATAGGTAAAAAGGAAACTAAAACAATGATAATTATAAATAAAATCCAACCATGCTGCGGGAGCCATATCCTCTTTCCTATATGTGAGCGATGGGTACCAAATAGCCAACTGGACTGCTCAGTCCTTGTAAATGCTCAGGTCAAAAATCTCGAGTGCTGGAGTCGCCCTCAACTCCTCCTTTCCCTGATCATTCATACCAGTCCATCCACACTCCTACTGGTTTATCCTTCAAAATGTATCTGGAATTTTGAGGCTTCTTGTCATCTCTACCACCTTGGCCTAAGATAGCACCATCTCTCACAGGGACTATAATTCTTATTATAAGTATAAAAGATTTCTCTGACTTGCCTTTCTCTCTCAACGCTGTAGCTGGGATGGTCTTGTGAAAATTTAACTCACATTATAACTTTGCTCTTTGCAGAATCTTCGATGGCTTTTCACCTAAGTCATCATTGAATCGGTGGACAAGGCTCTTAGAGATTCCGCTCTCCATGGCCTCTTTGAGCTCATTTGCTGCTGCCTAGCCTGTAGCCCATTCACTTCCTGCCTCTTAATCTTGCTGCTGCTCTCACCTGCTGGATTTGCTCCTGATTTGAGGCTTTCATTTGTTATTCCCTCTGCCTCTTCCCCAGATACCTTCATGGTTTGCTTCCCCACTTCTTTCAAGTCCTGTTTGATTATCTCCTTCTCAGTGAGGTTCTCCTTGATCATCCTATTTAAGATCTCAAATCTCTTCCAGGAAGAATTTCTAGTCTCCTTTCCTGCTTTACTTTTTTGCCATATTATTTATCATCCTCTACTATACTACATATTTTACTTAAAATTTTCGTGATGCTGTTCATGTCTCTCCATTCACTAGAAAATATCTACCACTAAGACAAGAACTTTTATCTGCTCTGTCACTTCAGTATTCCTAGAGCCTAGAAGAACATCTGCATCAATAAAGGCTGGTTGAAAGACCAAATAACTCTCAGCTGTGTGTGTGTGTGTGTGTGTGTGTGTGTGTGTGTACTGATGTGGGTAAGAACCCATTTTGCAATACCATTGCACATCCCCAATGGACTCATGAGTGGTCTGCTATCTCTTTTTCTCTGTAAAATATGGAGATAATTGCTATCTTCCATTCTAATTAAAAAATCCCTTTCTACATTCTTTCCCCCCCCTCCCCCCCCCCCACATTCTAAAGTACATCATTACCACTCTGAATGTGGTTTTGGATTGTTTGTAACTAGAACTTGTCACCCTGTCTTAGGAAAAGTGTTACCATTTTCCTTCAAACCTTCCAGAAGAAATTCAGTCACAATAGCAATGTGGCAGGAGGAATGTAAAGTCTTGATCACTTCAGTTAAAACTGAAGGGCATAGTTTGGAGAGAAAACAGAAAAGTACTGTAAAAATTAAAGAAACAAAATTATCTCTTTTTTGAAATAAAGATGATATATAAATAATAAAAGCTATTGTACTGATCAGTTTTTGGAATTAATGAAATAAAATTTTCAATAGAAAAGTAAAAATACAGGAGCAACTGCCTGGATCAGTTGGTATAATGTGTGACTGAATCTCAGGGTCATTAGTTCAAGCCCCACACTGAGCATGGGGCCTACTTAAATAAATAAATAAATAAATAAATAAATAAATAAATTTTTTAAAAATAAATTCAAGTTTTTTAAAAAATAGAAGATGGCAGAGAGGAAGGGAGCTCTGTAGATTCCGTCCACCCCATCTATCGAACTGAGAGGGACATTAGTCTCATCTGCAAGAACGGAAGGAGAGAATACAGACTCCAGAAAGAAGGAAACCTCAAGGATACCTGAGTGAGTGAGTGCGAATGGGGGCGATCTGAAAACGGGCCAGCCCGGGACGTGCAGGGGAGGCAGGAACCCCAGCTCAACGCGGGGCAAGCGTGTGGAGCCGGAGAGACAAAGGGAAGAGACAGAGAGTCTGAACACACCCATAGTGCTGTCTCTGGGGAAGAGGCAAAGAACGCTTGGCAGCACTTGGAGAGAGAAACCCACTCCATTGATAACTGCTGGGTAGCCGGAATCCCAAACCAGGGTAGCACAAGAGAAGGGACAGCTTCCAGCCCTAAGCCATCTCGGCGGGGAATCAGCAGCAGCTGCAGCTGCGCCAGGGGCACGCGGCGACGGCTGCGCCAGGGGTGCGTGTTTTGCAGCGAGAAGTGGCAAGGCTGTGCCAGAGGCACGCACTGCGAACTTGGTTCTGGGAACGGGACCACGCACTGCATTTCCACGGCGCATCTCGCTCCCTGCACTGGCTGCGCGAATCCCGAATCCTGGGTGTCCACAGGAAAAAATAGGGCCCACACATACGCAACCGACAACAGGGAGTCGGCAGTGGGTAGAGGCCTGGGCACGAGCCTAGGCTGCTGGAGCTCCCAGCTCATTTTCAGCACCGTGCAGAGCCTTGAGCAACAGCTATCAGAAGCCAAGAGAGACTCAATTTTTTTTCTTTCTTTCCCCCATTGCAATCAGGATCCTGGCTGGGGGTGGGGACTCTGCAATTGAGTCTGTGAAGGTGCACACTTCACCTCCTGCTGCTCATTTCTCCTCAGGCAGGGGCACCTGAAATCCCTGCCTGAGCCAAGACAACTGATTCCTCCCCCTAAGAAGCAAGCCACCAAAACAAATACATTTCATCTGTGATAGCACAAATGTGCACAGACTGGAATTTTGAACCAAGGCGGGCCTGGAAAATACAATTCGGCTCAACTGTGGCCCAAGGAGATCAGAATCATTAGAGTGGCCAACCTTGCTTAGTTTAGCGGAGCTTGGCTTGCTGCCATTCTAATCTCCATAGACACCAAGGCGGAGCCTCTGAGAGCAGCCTCCAGACCTACCACATCAAACCACGCCTATCCACGAGGGGGAGCTGCTGCTTCTTTTTTTTTATATAAAATTTTTTTTATTTCTTCACCTTTTTTGTACTTATTTCTTTGTCATTATTACCTTTTTTCCTTTTTCTTTACTTAATTCTTTTACATTTTTAATCCTTATTTTACTTTCTCCTTTCTCCCATACTTTTTCACCTTCTTGCAACCCAGATATATACTCCAATATCTCATCCTTACCTCTCCCCTCAACTGGTCATACACTTTTAAACTGTCTACTGTCCTTTGTTATCTCCGAACCCCTTTTATATTTTTTTTAATTTTTTTTCTTCTTTCTCTTTTCTTTTTATTTTCTCTTCTTCTCTTCTTTTCGTCTCTTTCCTTCCCATTTTCTTTCTTTTCTTTCCCCCCTTTAATGTGTTTCATTGTTTGATTTCTCTGTGTGTATGTGTGCTTCTGTTCCCTCTGTGTTTGTCTGTCTGTTTTCCTTCTTAGGACTACACCAAGAAACAAGCCAAAGTGTGCAAGAAGGCAAGTCCCAAATATTGCAGAGTAGGGAAATAATATACTCACAGGCACAAGAAGAGAAACCGAGAGCACCATTAAGAGAATATTTCATGAAACGACAGGCCCTGGACAGTCAATAAGCCTCCTTTAATAGAGAAATATTAATAGGTGCACAGTGCACAACAAGCTTTCTAAAGGTGACAAGAGACAGAAAACTGGCAAAAATGACAAAACGAAGAAACTCTCCCTGAAGAACTTCCAGGAGGAAGTCACATCCACAGAACTGCTTAAGGCAGATCTAGACAACATATCAGATCAAGAATTTAAAAAGCTTGCCATAAGATTAATAGCTGGGGTTGAGAAAAGCATCAAAGAATCAAGTGATGAGTTAAAAAAGGTTATAGGTGAGGTGAATAACAAAATGGAGTCAGCCACCTCAAGGATTGACGAGGCAGAGAGAAGGATAGGTGAATTAGAAGATATAGTTATAGCAAAAGAGGAAGCTGAAAAAAAGAGAGAGAAATTAATCCAGGAGCAGGAAAGGAGAATTCAAGATCTGACTGATACAATTAAACAGAACAAAATCCGTCTCATAGGAATTCCTGAAGAGGAAGACAGAGAGAAAGGGCCTGAAGGGATACTTGACCAAATTATAACTGAGAATTTCCGAAATCTGGGAAAAGAAATAGACATTCAAATTCAAGAGGCACAAAGAACCCCCTTAAGACGTAACTTGAATTGGCCTTCATCATGACATATCATAGTGAAACTGGCAAAATATAAAGATAAAGAGAGAATTCTGAAAGCAGCTAGGGAGAAAAGGGCCCTTGAATACAAAGGGAAACCTATCAGAGTGGTTACAGACATATCTAATGAAACCTGGCAGGCCAGGAAGGAATGGCAGGAAATCTTCAATGTGATGAGCAGAAAAAATATGCAGCCAAGAATCCTCTACCCAGCAAGCCTGTCTTTCAAAATAGAAGGAGAGATAAAGGTTTTCCCAAATA
>PJEM01019960.1:0-14618 GCA_004023845.1 Helogale parvula
ATACTTAGCAGTGCTCTGAGGGCCCCGCTGTCATCACCAACATGGCTCTACATTCCCACGGGGGTCTGAGCCCCTCCGCTCAGGCATGACAGGGACGTGACCCAAGGGGACACTGTGCCCCACCATGGCTCTCCAGCCAGGCTGCCGTGACACCTGTCCACCCCAGGCGCCCACGCTGGCCCTGTGGGCTGAGCACCTCCCCGCCGCTCTGTGCCCTCAGCACCGGGACATGGGAGGGCTTCCTTTCTTCTCCCTTTCTTTTTTTCTCAATGTTTTTACTTATTTTTGAGAGAGACAGAGCAAGTCGGAGGAGGAGGCAGAGAAAGAGCGGAGACACAGAATCCAAAACAGGCTCCAGGCTCCGAGCTGTCAGCACAGAGCCCAACGCAAGGCTCAAACTCACCAACCAAAGGACCATGCGTGACCTGAGCCATAGTCAGGCGCTCAACCAACTGAGCCCCCCACGCACCCCTCCACTTTTTCTTCTAACAGCTGTGCTCACAGAACATGGGATCTGGGGGTGGAGGGCTTTCTGTTTTGAAATCTCCCCCCAAAGCAAGGTGCTTGGCTCAGACAGCCTCTGGCTGCAGCTGAGAGCTGGGGGTCCCCACCCTGAGGGCTGAAGCACTGGCCCGAGCTGACCTGCTATCTGCCACCTCTTGCTGAGATGAAGACAGGGCCACACCAGGCTTCCAGAGCGTAGGGGACAGCTCTCTGGGAACAGCCACTGAAAACACTTACCCCCCCACCCTGCCCCCAGAGAGCACCTGCTGCAACCCAGACACCCCCCGGCCCCGGATCACACGCGGCCCACCACACTCCTCTTGTCCCACCGGCACGCAGCATCTGGGAGGAGCAGACAGACCCAGGGGCACCCACACACCCTTCCTCGAAGACCCAACACCCCGGGTCCTCCCGGTCCCTGCCCGCGTCCCACCACAGCCCCGCCGCGCCCGCCTGGGGCTCCCCACCTCCACGGTGACTTACCAAAGCGACCCATCATCATCCTGCAAAGGAGAAGAGAGAGAGCCGTCAGAAGGGTCGCTCGGAAGGCGACGTGAGGGGCCCCAGAGGTTGGGGGCCCGCGTGGCCCCACCGAGGGGCTTTTTATAAAAGGTAAATCACGTCCTGAGAGTCTCTGCCCCTCTAATCACAGAGGACGGGGGCTCACGTGGACTCTGCATGAGACGGGCAGCAGACGGCCACCTTCGTCTGTACCACCCTTCAATGCCATTTGCCGCTGGCGGGGGGTTAAGTCACGGCAGCGGTTAATAGAGAGAGAGCAGCGCGGCAGAAAAGGGGGTCCTGGAGCCACTGGACGGTCAGCGTTAAAGCGCAAGGGTGCCGACCACGCAGGGGCACCTGCGGTGAGCACGCCCGCCGCTCGCTCGGGGAGTCGTGGAAGAATCTGGAAGAGGCGCATGCGGGGCCCCGAGTCCCACCGGCGGACGCTGAAATGACGCGAGGACCGCGGGGGCACCAGCACGCAGGCCCTCCCTCTGCACGACCTTCCTGAGAGGCGCCGAGGTCTTCACTCCGCCCCCGATCCCTCTGCACCCAAGTCCTTCGGCTCTGTCTTATTTAACCAATGTTCTCTTGCACAGTTACTAGGCACAAGCCTCGGAAGTAAAGAAATACCACCCCCCGTGCCAATAAATGCCACGGGCCTGCTGTCACAAACCCCCATTTCACCACGGCCCCTGTGCGCCCAACGTGACACATATTAGAGATGCTACGGAACTAAAAGGAAGCCAGCTACTCCCGCTTGGCAACCACCGAGGGCTTCCTGGAGGAGGTGAGCTCAGCGTGGCCTCTAGAAAAAGAAACGGGAAGGAGAGCAGGAAGCCCAGCCCCGTAAGGACGAGGGACGGGTGTAAGGACAGTGGGCTGCCTCCAGCCGGCACCAACCACCAACCCCCAGACGAGCGGCGGACCTGCCCCGTCTGGCCCAGCACCATCGGCAAATACGGTGCCCGTTGTTTTAAGCTGCTTGGTTTGGGAGTGACTTGTTACAACCGCGGATAACCGAGACGCCACTCCACGCCTCGTTCCCCTCGAGCTGCCCTCCTCCGGCTCCCCACAGGCCAGGCTGGCTGGCACAGGCCACTACAGGCGCCAACCTGAGCACCACAGCCTTGGTCCCACTGCTCCCTCCCCAGCGCCCCCTGCCCCGGCCTCCACGGGCTCGGACCAGACACGCCGCATCCCCCCATTTCCCCAGCAGCTCCCACGCCGGGAATGGTCTCCTGTGTCAGTTTCGAGAGACCGTACATGAATTCCTGACACAGGAATTAATCACTCCCTGATCAGAGCGGAAGCGTCCGCCGAGAAGATCAATCTTTAATGTTGTTTCATCTGAAACAGGTTTGGTCGAGACGCACAATCACAGGCGAACATTAAAGATCCTTAATGGGGGGGGGGGGTCGCGGGGGCTCCGAGAAGCCACACGCAAAATTTACCATTTGATTTGCTATTTTCAGTACATTTGAAGCCTTTCAGACTTCTTAAAAATTGCCCTCTGGCTTCCTCTAAGAGACCAGAGACGGCTCTGCACTGTCTCAAAGGCAAGTTCTAATTCAGATGTGTGACTCCGGGGACGAGGGACAAGGGGTCCCTGACCAGCCTGAATACCTCCTCCCGCCCTCCCGCCCCCTCTCCCTCCAGTCTTTACGATCACCTTCTAAAATACGGAATAAAAGTCCCAAGGCTTTGCAGAATAACTCCGTTCTCACACGGAAACCTTTGTTTTAAATTCCCCTTATTCTTTTCCTCCTTGTAAAGAGATTTTGAAAGTGATCTGTTACATTTTTACTTATTACTCTCTGTGCCGTTCCAGAAACCATTTGGGGCAGCCTATTACGTTCTAATTCCTGCACCGCATCCAGGAGAATTCCTCATTTAAATACCAAACCAGGGGCGCCGGGGGGCTCAGTTGGTGAAGCGTCAGACCTCAGCTCAGGTCATGATTTCACGGTTCGTGGGTTCAGGCCTCGCGTCGGGCTCTGTGCTGACAGCTCGGATCCTGGAGCTGCTTCAGATTCTGTGTCTCCCTCTCTCTCTGCCCCTCCCCCGCTTGTGCTCTGTGTCTCTCTCAAAAATAAACATTAAAATTTTTAAATAAATAAATAAATAAATACCAAACCAAACTGCGATCTTGCCCTTCCTCATGAGAAAATAAAACATCTCTGAAGGCAGCACAGGCAGGACATAGAGACAGGACAGGGCTCCCGAGAAAACCTCCCCTAAGGCTGGAGGAGGGGGGGAGTCGCATGGAACCGGCTCCGCGGGTGACTCACTCGGTGGTTGTGGTCAGCTCCTCTGTGACGTGGCTGGAATGCAGCAGACCTTCCCGCTTCTGCGAACCCCAAAACGAACAGGTAAATACACAAATACGTGGGGGCAGGCGGGGAGCACGGGAGGAAGGACGCCGCCGGCCGGGTAAGTGAGCTGTGTGCGGGTGGCCCTGGGGCCGGGGGTCCACCTCAGCACAGCGGCCAAGCCACGCCCGTGGCGGGTGGACGGCTGGTGGCCACAGCGGGCGACCCGTTCGGTGGCTGGAAACTGCCCCCGCCCCCCGCCCTGAGCCCTGGTGGTTACGGGGGGCTCAGGAGAAACCCCAGCTCCCAGAGGGACCCCCGTGCCCTGCATCTGGGAGAGGTGAGTGGGGGGCACGAGGAGCACAACGCAGGGAGGTGCACTTGACTGAGGCGGGTGCCCCCCCCCCCAGCCATGTCCGTTCAGAACCTCAGCAAGTGACCCTGTTTGGAAACCAGGGCTTTGCACAGTCAGGACGAGGCCACGACGGACTAGGCAGGTCCTAAGTCCAGCATGACTGGGGTCCTTGCGAGAGAAGACAGACAGACAGACAGACACACACACACACACACACGCACGCACACACACGCACACACGGGCACAGAGGGAGGAGGCCACGTGACAACACAGGCAGGGCCCGGAGGGACCCGGCTACAAGGCCAGGAGTGCCGAGGGCTGCCGGAAGCCACCAGAAGCTGAAAGAGGGAAGGAAGGGTTGTCCCCGCCAGGCCTTAGAGGGAGCGCGGTCCTGCCAAGCCCTCGATTAGGACTCCTGGCCTCCATCACTAGCGCCCGCCGCAAGGCTCTGGCTGGTCCCGCTGTTCCGAAGCCGTGTGACCCCTGCGTTACCCGGGGTGGCGTGGCCTTGACCCTGCTGGGAATTGCCCCCGGGAACACTGGCTCCTTCCTGGCATCAGGCCAGGGCCTGCCATTTTAAACAGCCGGCCCTGGGCCCCCAGTTCGTGTGGCAGACTTCTCCGGAAGGCCCGCAGGTGCGAAGAGGCAGTGATGAGGGGGAGCGGGCAGCCTGTATGTCACAAGACCGCAGGGTGGAGCCCGGCCAGCCAGCTAACCCAACCACCACCAGCCCCTACTTGGACCCCTCGAGAAACGGGGAACTCACTTCTGCCGGCCAACCTATCACAGGCACCTCTCGAGAGCTGAGCTTTTCGCCCCTTCCCGAGCTCGGCCTCCAGAACTCTTGAGCAAGCAGCGTGGGTGGCTGTCCGAGGGGCTCAGGGCCTCCCCCTAGCTGGCTCCCGGGAGAGCCCGCTGAGGGAGGTCGGGAGACCCTTCCTGCACCCGCGCATCCGGTGCACGTGAGGTGCTGACTGGATGCCAGGACCGCACCCCGGCCCATTCCTCCCACCCCCTCTCAGACCCGATAGCCGGACGTGGAGGGACAGCCCCTCAGGCCTGGGAGGTGGGCTTCCGGGGCCCGAGGCCGGCCAGTCCCCAGGCCCCCCTCTTCCTGCCTGTACCCCTCTGGATGTGGCCCAGAGAATCCTTCCTGACCCTGGGCAGGCAAGCGCCGGCAAGGGCTTGCCCGGGTTCGTAAAACTTCCTGAAAACCCAGAAGATTTCCCTGGACCGAAGTGCGGGCCTGGAAGGAAGTCCCTGATGACCTAGCTAACAGCACTTGCGGGGCCCCGAGTCGGACGAGCCCGCGTGTCCTTGGGAAGCCTTCCCGGGCTGGCCAGGTGAGTGGGCCTCGGGGACACGGGCAGCGGGGGTGGTCCCTGTCCCCATCACCACCACTGGCCAGACACACGCCTCCTCAGGACGCACGCGGGGCCAGGCGGCGGGGGGCGACCCTCATCTGATGCCAGAAAGGGGCGTCTCCACCTGCCGGGTCAAGGCCAAGCTCCGTGGGTGACGGCGGGGTCAGACGGCCTCGGCGGAGCCTGGCAGCCCACAGAGAGGGGGAGCGGGGGGTGTGCAGCTGGGCACCCCAGGCGCGTAAACGCCCAAGATCCAGGTCCCCGCGTGTTAACCTCATCGGTCTGGCAGAAGCAGTGGCGGATTCGGAAGCCAGGCATTTCCCACGTTTAGTGTCCCCAGCAGCCAGCGCACATAGTAGGTGCTTTGTACATATTTCACTGGACAAAGGCAGGGCAGGGTCTGTCCCCTCAAATGCAGGGGACGTGGCAGGAAAGGCCCCTCCTCCAGCAGGAAGGCCCTGGCTCCCACTTCCACTTCTCCAAGGGAAGAGGATGGACCCTGGGAGAGAGACCGCGGGGAAGGAGGGGCTGATGGAGACCAGATGCAGAGGGGCCCTCCCTGGGGTGTCTGTCTCATACCGCCGGCCTCAACCCTCCCCGACAGGAACAAACTCATTCAAGAGAACTGAATCCCAACTACTTGGCTTTGGAGAGAGAGGAATGTTCTTTTAAAGAATCTGGAAAATTCAGTGCCCTTGTGCCTTTGAATCCGCCTCCCTCTCCCCATCAGTGCCAGTTCCTCCTCCAGTGATTGGTCGCAAAGCCAGGACAAGACACACATTCGGGCAAGCGGGGAAGACAGGAGGTGGCCTTTTGGGGCCGAAGAAAAGCAGGAGGACACGTGGGGAGGAAGGCGTCCCGGGGCCCCTCCCGCGGTGCGAGGGCCAGGCCCCCGCCCGGTCCCATACTCACCCGCACCACCACCACCTGCACGGACACGTGCTCCGGGAGGCGGATCGGGGCCCGGAAGTGCATGGCCAGGGACACGAGGAGGTGGAGGATGGCCACCAGGTTCTTCCCGTGAATCGCTGGTGGGGGGGAGGGAAGAAGGGAGCTGCTTTAGATCAGGTGATGCGGGAACCCTGAGCCCGGCTCCAACCGGCAATAAAGACACAGCGTCCAAACAAGACCACAGAGAAAACCACGGGAAAAACAAAGCACGGGCTTTGATGAGGAACTCCCCGTGGGAACTTAGTTCCTGTTTCTGTGTTCTCTCCTGTTGGCCTAAGGTAACGTGTGCAGCCCCTTTCAAAGGCGTGGTATTTTGTTTTTTGAGAGAGAGAGAGTAAGCACAAGCAGAGAAGGGGCAGAGAGAAAGAGAGAGCGAGCAGGGAAGGGGCAGGCAGAGCATCCCAAGCAGACTCCACACCCAGCGCAGAGCCTGACACAAGGCTCGATCCCACAACCCTCGGATCACGACCTGAGCTGAAATCAAGAGCTGGACACTTAACCAAAGGAGGCCCCAGGTGCCCCCAAAACATGTTATTTCTAAAAGGGGTCAACTGGGTAGTGTGGTAAGGAGACTGACAGAATGCACAGGAGAGTGACATTAGCAGAAGAAAAGGGAAAAGATGTAGTTTTGCTCCAGCCTCGGGCCCAGCCGTGGTCACACTGAGTCCTGAGCGGGGCCTCACGGCTTCCAAAACACTCGATTCCCACGGGCGCGCCCAATACCCAGAAGGGAGGCTGGGGTCTGTGACGGGTCTTGAGGCCAAGAAAGCAGGCGCCAACGTCCTCCCCACAGTGTAGGGCTCGACCCTCCAGAGCACAGGGGCCCCGGGTGGCTGCCAACCCAGCCCCCGACTGCCACACGGAGCACGGGGACAGCACTTTCTGCCTCCTCTCTCTCTTTCTTTTGTTCACTTTTTTTTAAGTTTATTTCTTTTTCAGAGAGAGACAGAGAGACAACGTAAGTGAGGGAGGGGCAGAGAGCGAGGGAGACACAGAATCCGAAGCAGGCTCCAGGCTGTGAGCTGTCAGCACAGAGCCTGACACGGGGCTCAAACCCACAAACCGTGAGATCGTGACCTGAGCTGCAGTCAGACGCTTAACCGACTGAGCCCCCCAGGCGCCCTACAGCTTCTCTTGCCTTTCAGACTTCTGCTCCAGGCTGGGAATACAGTGACGTCACATATTCCCAATGCCGGCACCTAATGCCGGGCCAGCGTGACTCTCTTCCGAGGGCCTGCCGCAGAGGGTCACGGGTAAAACAGCCCATTTGGGGCACATGTACCCCAGTGTTCACAGCAGCACTTTCAATAATAGCCAAATTATGGAAAGAGCCTAAATATCCATCAACCAATGAATGGATCAAGACGATGTGATATGTATACACAATGGAGTACTACATGGTAATGAGGAAGAATGGAATCTGGCCATTCGTAGCAAAGTGGATGGACCTCGAGGGTTTCATGCTAAGCAAAATAAGCAAGCGGAGGACAGATACCATATGTTTGCACTCATAGGTCTAACAGGAGAAACCTAACAGAGGACCATGGGAAGTGGGAAGTGGGGGAAGAGTTAGGGAGAGGGAGGGAGGCAAATCATGAGAGACTCTTGAATACTGAAAACAAACTGAGGGCTGAAGAGGGGGAGGGGAGGGGAGGTGATTGTCATGGACGGGGGGCACTTAAAGGGAAGAGCACTGGGTGTTATATGGAAACCAACTTGGTAATAAACTATTAAAAAAAAAAAACAACCAAAAACCCCCAGCCCATTTGGTGTTCGTGCCGCTGGTGCCCGCTGGGGTTGGGTCCCTTCCAGGAGCCCACGGAGCTTCTCCGTCTTTCCCCTCCCTCCTCTGCAGGTCGCCCCTGACCAGTAACAACTCCTCTCTGCCTCAAAGCACAGGGATGGTGATGGGGACGGAGACGGGGGTGGGGTGGGGGTGGGGCGTGACTTCAGCTGTCATCTAGGACCTGGCTCGGGAGCTCGGGGACGCTGTCCTGTCCCAGCTGCCTCCCACGGAGCAGCAGCCTGAACAGGTTTTGAGAACGCAGGCCCAGAAGCCACAGAGAGTGACACCGTGGGGGGCAGAGGGGACAGGCGCCGGGTCCCCCGGGACTACTCACAGTCGACGGCCCACCGGAGCGGCCAGCCGTGGGGCCGCAGCAGGCCATGCACCGCTTCCAGCACCGTCTGCAGTTTCTGCTTCTGCCCTATCTCGGACTGCGTCACCTCCGCCACGTTCAGCTTGCAGTCAGCCAGCTTTTCTGCAAGGACACGGACGGGGAGGGGGCGGGGTGTCAGGGCCGCAGCGGGGACCCTCCCATCCCAGGTCGAGCAGGTCCTCCCAGAGCAGTGGGGAGCTGTCAGGACGCACAACCCAGCAACTCTGAGCTTCCTAGTCCTTCCCTGGAAAAGGACTCGAGGACAGAAAGGGGGTGCGGGGTTCGAGGGTACAACGCGGGAGTACATAAAATGGACAAGGTGACGCGAAGTGCACTGGAAGGCAGGGAGGTGACGCGCAGGGCCGGAGCCGGAGCCGGAGCTGAGGAGGCTGCGCAGTGGCCTCACGGCGGGAAGAGGGCTCCAAGGAAGAACATGGAGGGTCTCCAATGTCGCCTCCCGCCTCCCCGCACACACGGTCCCCTCCTAACACCTGGACCCCACGGTGAGGACCACAAGATGTCCCCAGACACCACCACTACCTTATCCCCGACGGTGAGCGGGGAGCAACCGGGAAGAGCCAGACACGATGGGCCGCATCTGCTGGAGACCCAGCGACTGACCCCGAGCCAGGCCCCGGTCGCGGGTCCCCTCGGCGTCCTGCCTGCTACGGCCTGGGTGTCTCCTGATGGGCCCCATCGTGAAGCAACAACGGCAGCAGCGTCGCAGAGGGGGACAGGGTGCCAGGCACGGCCACCTGTGGGCCGACGGGAGGCGCCGACAGGAGGGACAGCAGAAAAGCGGCGGAGACCGTGGTGGTCACCGTGGGGCCCCCGTTTGGCATGTGGTCCCCACAGAGCTCTGTGCGCAGCATTGTCCCTGGAGGCCCCGAATGTCAACGTTCTCGCCCCGGGTCCTCTCGCCCCTCAGTTAGAACAAAAGCAGGCAGTTCTGGTGTTCCCTCCAGGTCGGCCTTTACATAGCGAGGCCTGGGGGCTTGGGCCATGCCCTGCTTTCCTCCTTCCTTCCCCTCCCTCCTTCCTTCCTTCCTTCCTTCCTTCCTCCTCCCTCCCTTCTTCCTTCCTTCCTTCCCCTTTCTCTCCCTTCCATCCTACCTTCCTTTCCTTCCTCCCTCCCTCCCTCCCTCTCTCCCTTCCTTCCTACCTTCCTGCCCCCCTCCCGCCTCCATCAGCTCACAACATGAGCACCTCCTGTGTACCAGGCACCGTCCTGGGGCTGTAGGTGCAGCGCAGAGCAGAGGGCTCTCTAGCCGGGAGGCACACCTCAATACCCCCAGGCTGGCAGCGGTGAGTGCTAAAAGCAAAGCAAAGCTTTGGTGCAGGGGATGGACAGGCTCCCATGTCTGTATTTTGATGTCCCTCTGCCCCTAGTGGGTCCCACCTGACTAACCCGCAGATGTCTGTCCGTACGAACACCCCAAAACTACACAGCAGGCCCCCCTGGGTGTCACAGGGCGGAGCAGGGGGTCCTGGGGAGAGAAGGAGGGGTACGGAGCCCTGTGTCTGAGAGCCTCGCCCGCCCAGAGAAAGGGAGCCCAGCACGCCAGCCATCCTGCACACTGAACGTGGCCGTGGTACCCGGGGGAGGCGGAGCGCTGGGGGAGGGGAGGGAGCCGTGTTAGGCCATTAGGGCTGTAGGTACGGAGCACTGCGGACGGAGCACCGCAGTCTGGGACTTAAGCAACACAGATGCAGGTGCTCGCCCTCCTGGAGGCTGGACGTCTGAGATCGGGGGATGGGGTGGCGGGGGGGCTGGTTTCCCCTAAGGGAGGCCTCTCTCCTTGGTCTGCAGACGGCCGCCCTCACCATGGCCTCACATGGGATCCCCCTAGGTGTGTCTTTGTCCTGATCTCCGTAAAAGGACACCTTAAAAGTCTCCTTAAAAGTCATGTGGGTTCAGGGTCTTCCCCTAATGACCTCATTTTAACTTGATGACCTCTAGGAAGCCCTGGTCTCTCCAAATACAGTCCCATTCTGAGGCCCTAGGAATTCAGCTTCTGACTTCTGGGGGCTGGGGGGCACAATTCACCCACGACGGACCCGTGGAGGCTGGGTGCTGCCCGAGCTGGTTCCGGAGGGCTCAGAATACATCTGGCTGCCAGCTGCTGGGCTGCAGGGCGGCTGTGGGGGCCAGCTCCTGCCTTCGGAGAAGGAAAGGGACAGAGGAAGGGGGCGGACCCCCAGATGCAGCGGCCAAACGTGGGTGATGCTGAATGCGGGGCGTGGACGCTCCCCTTTATGCAGGAAGGGGCTGCCTTTTGCAAGGAGATGGGGGTGCCCGGACTTAGAAGCAGGGCAAGAGGGAGCCTGGGGGCCCCCCGGGACCCCAGCATGAGCACCCTCCCTCTGCCCACAGACGGTCCACGGCGCAAAAGAGCCACACCCACCGAAACCCGCCACGTGGCAGGGTCCACAGCTTCCCCCAGAGTCTGCTGTCTAGAAGAGGGACGCCTCTGGGGGCCTCCGGGGACTCGCACCCGGCCCGATCCCGAGGTCCAGTCTCCGTCCTCACAGCCCACAGGGTTCCCTCCAATCAGAGGGTCCCGAGAGCCCTGCACAGGGGGTGCAAGCTGGATGTCCCGTCGGATGTCCCGCTGGGGAAGGGGCCTCCCTCCCAGGGCACCCACCCCTGCGTGTCAGCCCCTCCCCCTGTGCATCAGCCCCTCCCCCGCGCAGCGGCCCCTCCCCTGCTCCCCTGCGCTGCGGGCCCCCAGGCCCCTTCAGTCATTCTCTGCTACAACAAGGAGCAGCCGCGTCCCATGCTGGGGGTCAGGATCTGCTCTCGACCTCTAGGAAGTGTGTTAACCACATACAAGGGGACACTGTGTCCTTGAGGCCACCGCACAGGATGTCTGGGGACCCCAAAGCACCCCAGAGCGCCCTGAAGCTGAGAGACCCTTCTGGGGTCTTCAGGGGCCCGGACACACACTCGTTTTGCTTCCGGGAGAAGGAGCCACGGCCCCCTCGGTGACGAAAGGGCAGCGTCCACGCGGAGAAACGGCGTCCCCGCCGCTCGCAGGGGCCGAGCCGGGAGGCAACAGCCCCCGCACTTGCTCTTGACGCTTTGTCTTTTCTTTAACCACCACTGCCTAGCGGGAGACGCCTGCGGGGGGCCTGCACCCGTCACTTCGGTGCGGGACCTCCCCTGGCCCAGCGACAGCAGCATCCGCTGCACCCCAACCCGCCCGCCCCTCTCGGAGCACAGCCCCTCCCAGAGTGTCCACTGGGGACCCGGCCGCCGGCCACCTCCCCGCGAGGAGCCTCACGGGCCTTGCTGTCTGACTGGCAGCAGGAGGGCTGACCCACAGGAAGGGGCGGCGCTCCCCCCACCCCCCCCTTCCCCGACTGTTCTGGAGGCCGGTGCCCTGTGGGCAGCCCCAGGCTGGGGCTCTGGCGGAACGCCCACCGCAGCCGGTCAGAGCGCAGTCCGCCCGGAGCCCGGGGAGCGCGGGCTCGGGGAGCGTGACCCAGGCCGCCGTGCCGGAAATCGGCGGCCCTCGGCGGGGACGCGCGGACTCACCCAGGAGCTTCTGCAGCACCTGCCCGTCGTAAAGGTCCTCCTCCAGCTGCTTCACGATGATCCTCTCCTCCGCCAGCACATCGTTGATCCAGTCGATGAGAACCTGCGGACAGGCAGCGTGAGGGCCGCGCCTGCCACGTGGACCGGGGTGACCGGAGCAAGCGCAGGACTGAGCGCAGCTGGACACCAGACAGACCCGTCCCGCCCGAGTCCTGCCCGGGGCCAGGCGGATGGAACCTCCCCCCACCGCTGCCACACTTCCCGAGGACGGGCAGCGGGTGGTCCTCCCGGCGGGAACTTGGGGAGATGGGCAGACTCTCTCAGGAAAAGGAAATGAGGACACTGCTCACGTGGTTTGGAGGAGGAGGGGGGATGGGAGGTGTACTGGCAGCCCCGTCCCGCGTGGCCGAGGCCATAAAACGTCCGTCCCTCCCCTCCCAAAGGAGGTGCAGCTCAGTCACCCTGAGCCGAAAGCCGTGGAGAGAAGGGGACCCCACGGGGCCCGTTCGTGACAGGCTCCGCGCAGCTCCTGTTCTCAGCAGCCGTAGTGACACGGAATTCACACCCCACACAGTTCGCCCTTCGATGGCGTGCAACCCCGCGGTCGTCAGTCTGTCCGCAGGCTGATGCAGCCATCACCACTGTTAACGGGGAGACAGCCCCGTCGCCCCAAAAGAAGCCCCCTCCCTGCTCCTTCCCCAGGGCTTCCGACCTCTCAGCTGCTTTCTCTATGGCTTTGCCTGTTCAGGGTATTTCACACAAATGGGATTTCATGTAAATTTCATATACATCATATTCAACATAATATGCGATCTGTCGTGTCTGGGTCCCGTCACGGGGGAGGATGTCCCCAAAGATCCTCCACGGGAAGCCACGCATCTGTGCTTTGTTCCTTCCTGGGGCTGAAGGACACCCCGAGCACGCACGGACCCATCGCGTTTCACTGACCCACACATCGGTCGGTGGGCGTCTGGGCTGCCGCCACGTTTTTGGCTTTGGTGAGTAATTTGCCGTGACTGCGGGTGTGCCAGTCTAGACAGGGACACGCGCTCCTTTCTATAGGCCAGCCTTCCGCGGAAGACTCTTCCCGACGAGGCTTTCATTCTCCCCACCGGTGGGTGACGTGTTCTAAAGGAACTGGGAAAAGATCCGCGGAGGGACAGGATTCCACTTGGGCCGATCCCGCCGAAGGCACTCCACAAAATAAAACGGACGCCAGGAGAGATCGGACCCAACACAGCCCTGATGTTCTGGTGCCCGCAGAGCTCCTAAAACTTCCTCATTGGTCTCAAGAACCTCTTGGGAACGGGAGTTTACGGCCCCTCTCGAAGATGAACAAAAGGTACGCACGAGTCCAGAACGCAGGGCTCTCCGTCACTCTCTGAGACAGATGCGACCTGCTGCCTCGGCCACAGAGCAGACTTCTGGGCCGCGCGGTCTATATTCACACGCACTCACAGTCGTTAAATCAGACGCACAATCCCGCGAGGAACAGAAGCGAATGCACAGGAAAGGCAGGTCTGCGGGAAGAAAGAGGAGGGCGGCCCCGTGGCTTTCTGGTTTTGACAAGGTCATCCTGGAAGGTCAACAGGGCCGAGCGGGCTCCCCTGCTCCCGCACTGTCCCCCTCCCTGCTCTCCTGAGGGGTGGGATGCTGCCCCCCCGCCCCCGCCTTCCGGAACTCTCTTCCATGGACGCCATGCTCACCCGGTGTGTGCCCTCCTCTCTGACCTCCCTTCCAGTTCCCCGAGGGTCCTCCTTGACCTTCACAAGGTTCATCTATCTCCACGGTCCCGCCCCGGACCACTCCCCACTCTCTACTCCCTCCCAAGGCTAGCTCACGCCCTCCCACAACTTCCGACCCCGTCTCCAAATCAGAGCCCCCCACTCCAGGATCCTTCAGCTCGGGTGTCCCTACAAGCATCTCTGAAAGAATCCATCTCCCTCCAAACCTGCCCCTTTTCTAGGAAAGAAACAGAACACCAACCACCAGTTTCAAGAGCCTGGACTTCTTCACCCGTTGCCCCACTTCTGCCCACCTCATAACCGGGTCCGCTTTTTCACCCTCTCCTTCTCACTGCCCTTGACAAAACCAATGCCGGTTCCAACAGGGCATCCTGCCTCCTTGCTGGCGTTTAGATACTCCCAAGTCCTCTCTGCCTCAGGACCTTTGCACATGCCATTCCTCCCACCCTGAACACATCTCTCTCCACCACCTGGCTGGTGGCTTTTACTCATCCTTCGGGTCTCAACCTCCGACCGTAACGTGGGATCCTGGACGGGGTCCTGGGCCAGAAAACGGACAGCAGGAGAAACTAAGGAGATGTGAGCAGAAGGTGGACTGTGGTTCACAGCAATGTGCTCACACCGAACAAATGCCCCGCGGTGAGAGAGGAGGTTAATAATGGCGGGGACTGGGGGTGGGCACACGGGAGCCCCTGCCCGACTTTTGCGCTTTTCCCGTACTTTTCAAACTGTTTAAAAAATAGTCTATCAGGGGCGCCTGGGTGGCTCAGTCGGGTGAGAGTCCAAGCCTTGATTTTGGCTCAGGCCATGATCTTACAGTTTGTAGGTTCGAGCCCCACGTCGGGCTCTATGCTGACAGAGTGGAGCCTGCTTGGGATTCTCTCTCTCCCTCTCTCTCCGTCCTTCCCCTGTTTGGTCTCTATCTCTCTCTCAAAATAAATAAAAATAAAATATTTATTTTATATTTTATATTTTTTTGAGAGACAGAGAGAGACAGTGCAAGCAGGGAGAGGGTCAGAGGCCACGGGGGGGAGGAGGGGATCCCCCTTCGCCGTCTCTGAAGACGACGCCCCACTGCAGAGGACAGGCCTCTGAGGCAGCATCTGATTTGTCCCTGGAGCCTCCAGAAAGAACTCGGCCGGTGACACCTGGTCAGAGAGCCCAGACCCCCCAGCCGACCTCCGGCCAC
>PJEM01019961.1:0-14616 GCA_004023845.1 Helogale parvula
GGACAGAAAACCAGCCAAAGGGTAGGGTCCTACCGAAAGGGCCGTGGGGCTCCGACTGGCGCCTCTCCGTGCTCCGGTTTGGGTCCTTACGCTTCTTGAGCCCCTTGAGGCTGCAGAAACGCTTCATGAGTAGCTGTGGCCCTGGAAGCAGCGACAGGTGATCACACCAAGGCCCGGAGAGCCCGCGTCAGCAGCGGCGCAGCATCCACCGGCAGGTGTGCGGCGCCCAGCGGCTCGGCCACCAAGAGTGTAAGACGCGGCGTGTGCGAGGCGCCAGCCCGGGGCCCTCACCGCAACGCAGCACGGGTCACCCTCAGGGCCACGGGGCACGCAGGGCCGTCCCGCTGCAGCCCTTCCTCGGAGGCTCGGAGAGAGAGCTCGCTGTCCTCCCCTCCACACCTCCAGCCGCAGCAGCCGGAGAAGTAGGCAAAGAGGCTGCCGGAAGTTCGGGCAGGACCTGCCGCGGGGCTGTTTATGCAGTGAAGGTCGGCTGTGCGCTCAGACACTCCAAGGCTTTTTGCCCCTTAAAATCAGAGACGGAGGGGAGACTAAATAGGCGAGCGGAGCCCTGGCTGCAGGTCATGTGCAGACCCACAGATGTCTCTTTAAAAAGACTGTAAAAGGAAACCGCCCTGGACGGACAATCCTTGGCACCAATTGGCCGGAGCACACTCCCATTATGACATGACATCACACAACTATTTTGATTCATGTGCTCCGGGCTCCGCGGGGTCAGAAGGCTCCGGGGCTGCCTGGTGGAGAAGCCGGGAGTCCCTGGGCTGCGAATCGCTGAGCTGTTTCAGCTCCAGCTCCTTCATGGTGAAAGATACAAGACCACCTGTGAGGTGGGGGGTGGGGGCCCCGGGATTCGCGGGAAGGTTCTTCACAAACGCACAAGTTGAGCCCCGGGCTTCTTAGGAATCGGGGCACGAAGAGCTTTTAGACAGAGATTTTAGAGAGAATCTAGTCTGAACCCTTCCATTAGGGAGGTCGAGACTCAGGAAGGTCTGAGGTCCTGTCCTGCCGGCAGAAGCAGGGCCAGAATTGTAATCTCCTTGGCTCCTAAGCCAAACTAACAAAAAACTTTCTATGTGTTGTGTGACTAAAAACTGAACCGTCAAAGTAAAAAAGACTAATTTTTATTTTTATAAAAATGCTTGTTTCTTTTGAGAGAGGGACAGCGAGGGAGGAGCAGAGAATGAGGGAGAGAGAGAACCCCAAGCAGCCTCCACGCTGTCAGGGTAGAGCCCGACACGGGGCTCGAACCCACAGACATTGAGATCGTGACTTGAGCTGAAACCAAGAGTTGGATGCTTAAGTGACTGAGCCACGCAGGCGTCCCAAAATAGAATTTTTAAATTATGATAAAAAAATTGTTTTTGCTGATATCTACACTAGATTAAAGGCAAGCGACAGGATGTGTTGGTAACTAGCTTTATGATCTTGAAACATTACTTCCAATTTCTGGGCCTCAGTTTCTCCCTCTGTGAATCAGACAAGATTTGATCACATCAGGATTTCACCTGCTTCTGGAAGTCTAAACTTCTTTTTTTTTTTTAACATTTATTTTTGAGAGCAAAAGAGTGTGAGAGAGGGAGAGAGAGATACACACAGAGTGTGAGCAAGGGAGGGTCAGAGAGAGAGGGAGACACAGAATCTGAAGATACGCTCCAGGCTCTGAGCTGTCAGCACAGAGCCCAACACGGGGCTCGAACCCACAAACCGTGAGATTGTGACCTGAGCAGAAGTCAGACGCTCAACCGACTGAGCCCCCCAGGGGCCCCTGGAAGTGTAAACTTGTAATGGCTGTTCGGTGTGCCTTTTCTTTCTTCCTGGGACTGATGGATAGAAACAGTGATCAAATATTTGTAGCAAGGATGCACGAATGAATAAAGAAAATAGTTTTGCCTTCAAGGAGTTTGCAAATGACAAGGATAAATTATAAAGCAATAGTCACCGCATAAAAAAAACTGCATGTGATCAACAGCGATCTGCCGGTACGAACGAGTGCCATCAGCGCAAATGTACACGGAGGCGATTGCATGGCCCGGCTTGGAAGGGAGAGCTTGGCTGGCCTGGAGGGCTGGAGGGTCTGGAGGAAAGGCCAGTGCGGCCTCACAAAACAAGGCAAGACCCCCTCCAGCTGGGTCCCCCAGGGCACGAATCATCTCTGTTGCTGAATATGGTAGCCCTTACTCACTGTGACTAAACTCTGAAAAAGACTGAGTAGGTAGGTTTTTCCCATTGAGATTTCCTTTTTTTTTTTAATCTTCTCAACTTAGCTCCTCACAGAAGTTGAAACGTTCTCCTGACTGAAAAATCAAACAAAGCAAGGGTGCCTGGCTGGCTCAGTTGGTGGAGCAGGCAACTCTTGATCTCAGGGTCATGAGTTCAAACCCCACATTGGGCATGTAGATTACTTAAAAAGGAAAAAACAAATTGGGGCGCCTGGGTGGTTCAGTCAGTTGAGCCTCTGACTTCAGCTCAGGTCAGATCTCACGGTTCATAGGTTCAAGCCCCATGTCGGGCTCTGTGCTGACAGCTCAGAGCTTGGAGCCTGCTTCAGATTCTGTGTCTCCCTCTCTCTCTGCCCCTCTCCTGCTCGCACTCTTTCTCAAAAATAAACACTTAAAATTTTTTAAATAAAATGGTATTAATAGCAGTGCCCTGGGCTGAATCTTACAGGACACAGAGGATCCCAGTGGACTGCAGCGATCTGGAAATTTCTCTTCTCCCTTGTACCTTTTGCTCTTTAGGCTGCGGAACTTACAGAAGGAGAGCAGGGCCGTGCCTGAAAGGCTCGACTCCCATCACAGTCCAGCCTGTGACGCGGACCAGCCCGAGTCTGATGCCTGGTTCCTCACACGAGCGGCCTCGCTTTGGAAACACAAAGTGCACCTGCCGGCCTCGCCCACAGGCACGTGCAGGCCACTGCACAGGGAACCGGGCGCCCCGCTGCTGTCTTTTTGCCGCAGGGCCAGGGCTCAGCTCTGGGCTCCGTGCTGGCCCGACTCACTCGTGGGAACGTGTGATGCCTTGCAGAGGGGCCTAAGGATGTGGCAAAGAAGAAAGAAGCAAAGTATTACCCGGATCATCCAGGGCTACTGCTCTGCTAATGAAAAGGGAAGAGAATATTCTAGAAAGAAATGGTGGGAGTCGGTCTGATTTGGCAGAAAGCTTTTGGCCCTGCATAGCTCCCTGTCCTGCAGGATGGGCCCTGGGAAGTTGGGATGGAAGGGTTTGGGTGCAAGGTGGAATGCAGCTTTCAAAAAGTCTAGGTGACTTCAAGCATGACAGCCTTGACACGGACACAAATCCCCAGAGAGGACCCCCCCACCCATGTCAACATGTACTTCTGACATCACTCAACATGTTCTTCAGGGTCAGCTTGGCCGAGAGCAGAGGAAAAGGCTGCTGGTAACACTGAATTTCAGCAACAGAAGCAGTGGTGCCCTGGGAAATGATGAGCAGGCAGACGTCTGGGGGGTGTGGATGGGGTGGGGGCACTGGTTTGTGGTCTGCAGGTCCCGTGGCGCAAATGCCCCGACAGCGGCCCATTTCCAGGCACCAGTGCGTCATGGACAGACGTCCAGAACCTCTGGAAGTTGAACAGATGGCTCACTCGCCACGGGGTCTTGCTGTTCAACTCCCAGGGGCCTGCGAGTCCGTAAAGTGGGGACGACGTGTTTGATTCCCCGATTAGAGGCGAACGCCGGTGCTCCAGGGGAGGGGACAGGGCATGCTGCAGGCTAAGGGACAGAGGACCCTTCAGCACGCTGCCTGGGGCTGGGAGAGAGGCCCACTCACAGGAGCACTCAACACGCTGCCTTCGTCACCATTTCCGTCAGCTGATGGTCTCGAACGAGGGGGAAACCCCTTCATGCAAGTGTGATTCAGGGAGGGGAAGACGTTCCGATGGAAAGCTTCCCAGATGGGAATTTTTTTAGGGAAGGGCTGGAAAGAAAAAAGGGAACTAGTGGCTTCCAAGATAAACCTGCATTTTATTTTTAAAAATTTTTAATGTTTATTATCTAGAGACAGAGAGAGACAGAGCATGAGCAAGGAAGGGGCAGAAAGAGAGGGAGACACAGAATCCGAAGCCAGCTCCTGGCTCTGAGGTGTCAGCACAGAGCCCCACACGGGGCTCGAACCCATGAAAGGTGAGATCATGACCTGAGCCGAAGTCGGACACTTAACCGACTGAGCCACCCAGGTGCCCCAAAACCGTATTTTAAAGCTTTTTATTTTTTAATTAATTTTTTAATTTTTTTTTTTTTTTTGAGAGAGAGGGTCCACATGCACAAGTAGGGGAGGGGCAGAGAGAAAGAGGGAGACACAGAATCTGAAGCCGGCTCCAGGCTCTGAGCTGTCGGCACAGAGCCCCACACGGGGCTCGAACCCATGAAAGGTGAGATCATGACCTGAGCCGAAGTCGGATGCTCAACTGACCGAGCTCCCCAGGCACCCCCGGAACTGTGTTTTACAATATACTTTGGTAGGACCTGGGTCTTTCTAGATGACACTTTACAAGCCACTTGCCGGGCTACACCCCGGAGCCTGGGACAGGACCAGCAGTGGGGCGGGAGATGCCTCTGTCCCCGCACCTGACCCAGGCTAACCCAGGCCTCCCGATCACCACTGAGGGAGTTCGAGGTCTGGTGGAATTGTGGGTCCTTCCGATTGTGTCGTTTGTTTCTGTCGTTCTAGTTTTTCGACCATGAACCAACACTTGACGGCCAGACAAATAAAAAGTGCTGACGCGTACTTCTTGGAGACAGGTTCACGGTGCGTGTGCTGCGTTATTCTGTGTGTGTGTTTCTTCTCTCCTGAGCTACGCAGACAGCTCCCTGCTCAGGGACTCTTACCCAGTGTCTTCTGGGAGAAACAGAATCAGCGCTCAGCGGATGAGTTCTTCGGGCTGGTTCGTGGCCTGGGACCAGACGCTGATTGCACCCTGTGCTCTCTGTCACCATGGGGCCAGCGTGCCCTGACCTGGGGCACATCGACTGATGCCCTTGGGATCAAGGGAGGCTGTGCCGACAGCTCCTGTGCCCTTGGTCAGCCAAAGCTCAGTGCCTGCCCTGCGACAGCATCCCTAGGGTAGGCCCCAGGGCAGGCCCCGGCCTGACACTGGGGAACGGGTCTCTACCCGGATGCTGGCATTTTACCGGGTGGGCTGGGCTCTGCACGTCTGAACATCACACACCCTTCGGAAGGCCAAGTGTGAGGGTGACTGGGAGGGGTAACGGGAGGGACAGGAGAGGTGGCGAGGGGACATAGCAGGAGCTGCAGACAGGCCACCACCGCTCCAGGGTGCCAGCAAACAAAGTTCTTGCTCCTTCCCAGTGCAGCCGGCTGCCGCCTCTCCGTGCTGGGAGCATTAGCAAGTTCATGGAATTCTGATGTGTAAGACCTCTCTGGTGGCCGTGGTGACCCCACGGCGCAGGTACTAAGCCAGCTGGGTCGCTGCTGGAAGCTCTCAGCTGGTGAGCTGGGAGGCCCTGTTCGCTCCGCCGGGGGCCAGGTGCCAAGACCCGAGGCATCCGTTGTCCCAATAACTTGGTCCTGTTCCAGTGCTGGCTGTGGCCCCACCAGGACGTGTGCGCTCTCTGCAGTGGATATCACAGTGGATGCCGACCTCTGCTCGTCACCCTCCCCCCCGCCCTGCACACGGCAGCAGGGGGTCCTCATGGAACCAGGCAGTCCATGGAGTACCGACTGGAGTGAGCCCCCCTCAGGTCCCCCTACCTCTGGATTTCCAATTACATTAAAATACATTTAAAAAGTTTTTTTAATGTTTATTTTTGAGAGAGAGAGCACGAGCAGGGGAGGGGCAGAGAGAGAGAGGGAGACACAGAATCCAAAGCAGGCTCCGGTCTCTGAGCTGTCAGCTCAGAGCCCGACGTGGGGCTCGAACTCACAAACCGTGAGATCATGACCTAAGCCAAAATCTGACGCCACCCAGGAGCCCCTAAAATATATTTTTAAAGGCCAAAACCCTTATCACTGAAGCCACTTGGGTCCCATGTCATGCACGGCTGGGAACAATTCCCCGAGATGGTCACAAGGGGCCTGGATGAGAGAGACTCAGTGGACCGTCATCACTAACACCTCATGCTGTTAGGACAGGTTCTCACAGCCCGATGCACCCCTCCCCTCGACACACGATGAGCTCCCTGTGTAGACGGAGGGAGCCGGCGGGCGGGCCCGGCTGCTACGGGGGACCCGCCCATTAAGGACGCCTTCCATCTGAACCGGGTGTGTAGACTTTTCCAGAAGCCCTATCCTCAGGGCTTCCCCACCATGTCGGGAGGTAGGAGGCCAGCCCAGAGCAGTCAAGAAATAAAAAGAAACGGAGGCCTAGAACAACAAAACGATTTGCCCAGGATGCCGTCGGACGCCAGCGTGGGGCTGGGGCTGGACACAGGGTTGTCGGGCCCCCGTCCAGGGGCACCGAGGGCCTCAGGCTGCCCCTTCTCTGTCAGGATGTGGGAAGAGTAAACAAAGACGCTCCAAAAGGAAATCCGCGCAGAACTTCTTGAGATCATGTGACAGCACCTGAGAAGCACCCAGATCTCTGAAGGGCCGTGGGCCAAACAAAACCCCGTTATGTAAGAGGGCGGCGGGTCCCCTCGGAGCCCCGCGGGAGTGCCAACACAGACTTGCTAACACCCTCCTGCTGGTTGCAAAATACGGGGTCATGTTTCATGGAAAGTTCTTAAGGTCACCGTGGCACTTGACTCTGAGCGAGCCTGCTGTGTCCCCTCACCGGGGCCTGCCGTGTCCCTTCCCTGGAGGTGTTTATGAGGCGGCAGCTCTGGAGAGCGACAGCCCTGTGACTCAGACCCCCGTGCCTCCTGCTTGCCGCTCTGCACCCCTCCCTGCCCCATGAGCAGGAGTGTGGAGACTCTGGTGTGAGTGGAGTCCAAGTTGAGGTTTTGGTATAGACAAACCCCACCAGCCTGAAAATTCCACTCACGCCAATGACATCTAAACCCAGTGACAACAGGAACGTCAACTTGAAAAATACAGGAGAGGGGCGCCTGGGTGGCTCAGTCAGGTAAGCATCCGGCTTCAGCTCAGGTCATGATCTCACGGTTCTTGAGTTCGAGCCCCGCGTCGGGCTCTGTGCTGACAGCTCGGAGCCTGGAGCCTGCTTCGGATTCTGTGTGTGTGTCTCTCTCTCTGCCCTTCCCCTGCTCATACTCTGTGTCTGTCTCTCTCAAAAATAAATAAACATTAAAAAAATTAAAAAAAAATACAGGAGAGTGCAGAAACAGTGAAGAAACAATGGCAATGATTATTTTTAGCATGCCTACGGGCAGGACTTCAAAGTATGAATCCCTAGATAGTCTTAAAATCTTCAAGGGGCATCATGTACCCTGAGGAGCCCACTCTCCCCCCTGAGGGCCTTACTTAATCCCCCCTCATGGCCCCTGCGGTCCCTGGGGGTCTCTCTGCCACAGGCCAAGAGACCAGAGCCGCTGCTGACTCCAGCTTTCAGAGGGTCAGGGCAAGCCCAGCCTCGAAGGCCGAGGTGCAATGACTTTCAAATACTAGACTCCAAGACGGTAGAGGCCAAGCATCTGGGTTTTCCGTTTAGTTCTTCCTGTGAATGATGTCTCAGAGAGGCCAAAGTGATAAAGAAAGGTGCAAAATTCTGTCCCCCCGTTCGGGAGGACACAGAGTGCGGCCACCTAGGCCTTCGGCCCCTGGGGCAGCCAAGCCCAGTTTCCATTTTCCAGAATCCAGGGCTCCTCAAAGAGGACCCCAGATTTAAAATATGACATCTGAGGGGCGCCTGGGTGGCTCAGTTAATTAAACTTCTGACTTTGGCTCAGGTCATGATCTTGTGGTTCATGGGTTCGAGCCCCGCATCAGGCTCTGTGCCAACAGCTCGGTGCCTGGAGCCTGCTTCAGATTGTGTGTCTCCCTCTCTCTGTCCCTCCCCTGTTTGCATTTTCTCTCTCTCTCTCTCTCTCTCTCTCTGTGTCTCTCTTTCAAAAATAACACTAAAAATTTAAAATACGAGTCTTGAGCTGTAGTTTGCCTTTCATTGATTTCTCCTAAATAGCGGATTGTATTATAAAACAAGATGATACACAGGAAGGTCTAAGATACCTTAGGTCAAACAAGGCCCCATAAAGCAATGGAGGCTCATGTATCAGCAGCGGTTTTGAGCCACTGAGTTTACGTTTCCAGGTTCTGCCCATAAGAGACGATAACACCCCCCGAGCCCATTGCACGGAAGGTTTGAGGGATTCAAATGAAATAAAGGAGCAAAAATATCTTGAAAGCTGCAGACCACTGTGCAGCATCGTCTCAACCCTCAAGCGGCTGAGTCTTGGCCCAGACTCCGTGTGCCTCAAGGACATCGTGGGGCCAAAACTGCAGCAGCAAAGGCTCAGCGACGGAAAGGTGCCTCCTCCGGGCTGGCTGCCTGGGCTGGCTGCGTCAGGGGACCGTAAGCCGGTCAGGCCGTGTGCTGGGAGCAACTCATGGGTGGCTCCCGCACCCAGTCTCCACCCAGCAGTCAGAAGTAATTGGACAAAACCCTGCCCCTCGGCCCAAACCCTCAAAGCCCAAGCATTTCTGTTTTTCTTGAGTGAAGAACCAAGGGACTTTGCTGCTCATAATTTGCTCTTTTTAACCATGCACACAAAGAACGCCGGTTCTCAGCAGCGCTTTGCAATGGGAGGGTAGGGGGCGCTATTCGGGGGAGAGCGCGGACTGCCGTGGGGGCTGTAGTGGAACAGGAAGAGACACGCAGAGGGTAAGAGGGGGACAGTCAGGAGCCCTCACGGTCCAGACCCCAGTCCCCACATCTCAGTGCCGGCGGCTGGGAATGCTGGCGTGCACCACGGGGCAATCCGGTGAGGACCCTACTCATCCGCAGACGGTGAGGTGGAATTCTGTCTTTCGGATGAGAACACTGCAAAGCGTACGATGCACCTGCCACTTAAAAAGATGCACGCTTTGGTGCTCGGTGGTTTAAGTTTCTAAGTTTTTAAAACATTTTTCTAATTAAAGAAAATTTTTTAAGTTTATTTATTTATTTTGAGGGAGACAGAGACAGTGTGAGTGGGTTATGGGCAGAGAGAGGGAGAGAGAGAATCCCTAGCAGACTCCGCAATGTCAGCCCAGAGCCCGATGCAGGGCTTGAGCTCACGAAATCGTGAGATCACGACTTGAGCCAAAATGGAGAGTCAGATGCTTAACCAACTGAGCCTCTAAGGCACCCCGAGTGGTTTAAGTTTCAAACATCTAGAACATTGACTTATATGGCTGTCTCACTTCTTGATACTGATGAAATATAAAAAAGCCATTTAATAATTCCGATTGCTTGCTACTTCAGATTGGTCTTATCCCAAATTAGTGAGATATTACTGTGCTCACTGACATCAACTCCTTTTTTTAATTTTTTAATTTATTTTTTTAAAGCTTATTTTTGAGAGAGATGGAGACAGTGTGAGTAGGGGAGGGACAGAAAGAGAGGGAGAGAGAGAATCCCAAGCAGGCCCCCGGGGCTGCCAGCCCAGAGCCTGATGAGGGGCTCGATCTCATAAATCTGCGAGATCATGACCTGAGTCAAAATCAAGAGTCAGATGCCTAACTGACTGAGCTGCTGAGGTGCCCCATCAGCTCCCTTTCTAACTAAGGCATCATTCTAAGGGGGTGAAAATGGCTCTTGGGAAAGGCTACTATTATTTTTTACACATAAAACACAGATACACATGTAGTAATAAATAATACATGATACATCGTTCTATTAAAGTCACAAGGGGGCGATTGGAAACAAATGTCTATGAAACCTCTTTGTGGGGGTGATGAAAAGAAAAGGTTGATTAACTTACAAAAAGGAAAGCAGAAGGGATACTGGAAGGGGCGCCTGGGTGGCTCAGTCAGTTGAGCGTCTGACTTCATCTCAGGTCATGATCTCACGGTTCATGAGTTCAAGCCCCGCGTCACACTCTGTGCTGATCGCTCGGAGCCTGGAGCCTGTCTTCAGATCCTGTGATTCCCTCTGTTCCTCCCCCACTCACACTGGGTCTCTCTCTCTCTCTCAAAATTAAATAAACATTAAATAAAAAAGAAGGGGAACTGGAAGATGCGGGGGAGCCAGTACTCACCACCCACTGCAGTAAGACAGTGGACAAGCTTTGACCTTGATAAGCCAGAGAGTAGCTGAATATGTACACGACTTTAAAAGGTCACACTGGGGTTTTGGTGGCGTGGGGTAAGGGATTACTGCCTTCCAGGATCTATCATTTTGAACTGTTTGATTTTTTTTTCAATCATGTGATTGAAGGGCTTCACTGAAAACTAAAACGCAAAGAGGAGAAAACAAAGGAAGACAAACACCAGAAAATCCAGTAAACAGAGATCAGTATCTCCAGCAGGAAAATCCAGCAAGGTGCATGCTCAGTACATTGCTTCAGCAAAAGCTAAAAAAAAGAGAAGCGGAGTGTTGAGAAACAGGGATGGAAGGGGCAGTGTGAGCAAAGATCACCTCCTGGGCGCATGCCATCGGTTTTATCTCTCATCTCCGGAGGCCCAGGGGCGGGAGGGGAGCCGGGAGCATCACCCCAGCCCTCCCCCAGCGCGGAGAATGTGCTAAGTCACCCGTGTTCCAGAGGGCGCCTTCCTGCCCTGAGACGACTTGGGGCTGGGTGAGGGTCCTCACGGGATCACAGGGTGAGGAGGAAGGTGGGAGGGTCTCCTCTCAGAGGCCCGGGACCCACGGCAGGAGCACAGCTGCGTGTCTCATGGATGTCCTCACCAAGGGGAAATGCTGGAAAGAAACTCAGCCTACTGAGCTGGACAAGGGCTCCTCGATGGCCGGAGGATGACACTTAGAAACGATCCGGAGATTCTGCGGTCTTCACTCTCTCCTCCCCGGGGGCTTGAACGGAAGGGTCGACCCTGACTCAGCCTGTCCTGACTTCGTGACAATGAGGCAGTCCCCTCCTCCATCAGCCTGTCCTGGTGTCTCCTCTCCCAGGAGTCACTCCTCAGAATCAATGAGGTGCGGCCACTGGCATCTCCCCCCACCCCTGACTTCATTTCAACAAGTCTAGTGTCCAGGTATTTTCGGTCATCAAAAGTAGAAATTTTTGTACAGCAAAGGACATGACCAAGAGGGCAAAAAGGCAACCACCAAAAAGGGAGAAGAAATCCCCAAAGCACATGCTAGTCAGTGTCTACCACCTGGAATGTCGAAAGAACTCCAATCCAGCAACAAAAAGACAACCCATGAAAAATGAGGAGACCTGGCCCCAAAGAAGAGACACAAACAGCCAGGGAGTGCATGAGAAGGGGCCCGATGTCCTGAGGGCATGGCACAGTCAGATAGCCCCTCACGGCCACGGGGACAGCAAGAGTAGCAACGACAATGACCACAAGGGGAAAGCTGCCAGCGTCGGAGACGACGTGGAGACACGGGACGCCTCACGCGTGGCTGGCGGGAGCGCACAGTGGGGCAGCCGCCGTGGAAGACCGTCTGGCTATTCCTCACCAGGTTAAAGGAAGAGAGAGCAAATGCCCTGGGAATCCCATGCCTAGGTCCCGACCCAAAAGAACGGAAAGCAGGCGTTCAGACGCGAACTTGGACGTGAATGCTCGCAGCAGCACTGTTCACACTAGCCAAAAGGTGGAAATGACCCAAGCGTCCGCCAGCAGGTGGACGGACAAACAGCACGTGGTCAGTCTGTACAAGGGAATATTTTTCATCCATAAAAAGGAACAAAGCACTGACCCCTGCTACATCATGGATGAACTTTCAAACCCGGATGCCGAGCGGAAGAAGCCAGACACGAAAGGCGATATCTCGTAGGATTCTACTTACGCGAAGTGTGCAGAAGAAGCAAACCCAAAGAGACAGAAAACAGATTGGTGTAGGCTGCGTTGGGGGGGAGGATGGAGCAGTGGGTGTAGGGCTTCCATGTGGGGTGACAAAAGGCTCTGAAACCAGGTGGTGGTAAGGGTCACAGGGCGACGTGAACGTACTTAATGCCTCTGGATGGCACGCCTTAGGGTGGTGAAGACGGCGAACGACCCGCGCTGTGTTTCACCACGCAACAGAGTTAAGCCACGCAGACACCAGAGGAAAATATTAGTGATTTAGGGGAAGGCTCTGTACTGATGGCCAAGTGTTCCAAGGGCCATTTCCGTGTCTCTTGAGAATCATCTATTTGTGTTTTTGCCATATTGGTTCAAAGATACCGTCTTTGTATTTTTTTACAGCCACAAGGTACGCTAGTGTGTGGACGTACCTTGCTTCTTGTAGCCAACTGCTCTCCTAGACGTGAGTGTATTTCCAGTATGTCTGCTCAGAGGATCTGAAAGCAGTGATGCTCCAATAGCACCAAGTACATTTAGCGCCTAGATCCTATTTCTAAATACTACTGGCCATGGAAAGTAACGAGGGCTCTCTGGAGAAACGGCTGATCCCAGGCCAGGGCAGGGAAAGGACAAGACGGGGCAGGAACGCTGTTGCACCACAAAGTAAGGTAGTGTTTCCGACGTGACAAGAGGCACGGTGACAGGAAACAGGGACATGCCTGAGGGGCTCCTGCTGGCCAAGTCCAGGAGAACTTAAACATCAAAATAGGACTGTGACACACCAAAGCCTTGATGGACACGGGAATCCGTGAGGACATACATACGTGCAGGTACACACATAGGAAAGAGAACTTCCCTCCCTAGTGGAATTCCAACCCAACGAAACAGAATTGCGATAAAACCAGACCAGGTCACCTTTGGGCAACCACCATAAAAATAATTCAGGCAACGGGGGGCGCCTGGGTGGCTCAGTCAGTTGAGTGCCTGACTTTGGCTCAGGTCATGATCTCACAGTTAGTTCGTGAGTCTGAGCCCCGTGTCGGGCTCTGTGCTGACAGCTAGCTCAGAGCCTGGAGCCTGCCTCAGATTCTGTGTCTCCCTCTCTCTCTGCCCCTCCCCCACTTGCATTCTGTCTCTCTCTCTCTGAAAAATAAATAAACATTAAAAATAAAATTTAAAAAACCTACCAAATGGAAGTTTGATGATAAAGAAGATATTTACAGTATTCCAAAGTCACTCCCCATGAAATATTTATTGCTTACAAAGGGAAAAATAATTTTTTAAAAATGTTTACTTATTTATTTGAGAGAGAGCAAGTGAGCATGAGTGGGGGAGGGGTAGAAAGAGAGAGACAGAATCCCAAACAGGCTCCGTGATGTCAGCGGAGAGCCTGACACGGGGCTCGAACTCATGAACTGTGAGAGCATGACCTGAGCCGAAGTCATATGATTAACCAACTGAGCCACCCAGCCGCTCCCCAGATAGTAATTTTATTAGGACCTTACTGTGACAGGCACTTGCCTTAACCAAGGGATTAGTAAGCATCAGCGGGGGTGGGTCAGAGTGACATCGCCTGCTTCCCAGTGTGTGTCCCGGGGACAAGACATGAAACCTGGACACGGCTGCCCGACCAGGGGACCTGCGTCTGATCGTAAGGAAGCATCTGGCAAGCCCCGAGTGAAGCAGAGTCTTGAGATGGTGAAAGACAGGACGGAGGGCTGCTTCAGAGGAAGACAGTCAGAGGAGAAAGGAGAATCGGACGTGATGCCTCATGGGGAGGTTTCTCCTCCAAAATAAGACGGTATTGACATCTGTGACTGGTGAGGAGAGCCTGCCAGTCAGCGAATACATGGGCTAAATGTCAATTTCCTGACTTTGAGACGTAAACTCTACTCTGGAGAGTGCGCCCATTGGAATGAAACACACACTGATGTGTTTAGGGGTGAAGGGACAGGAGGGCCGCAGGGTATTCTCGATGGCTCAGATTTCACATAAACACATGCAGATATTTACGTCTGCAGGGGGAGGGGTGAGAGAGAAGCCAACGTGCTCAAGTGCTCACACTGGGAAATCGGATGAAGGGGCCGTGAGCACCGTGTGTTCGGCTTCGGCAATTTTCCTGCAAGTCTGACATTGCCAAAATGAAATGTTATTTTTACCAAGGAATTAAGAAAGTGGCGAGGCGCGGACGCGGGGTTCATCAGCCTCTCCCCACGCAGGGCCCCACCATTACAGTTCTCCGAGGGAAGGAGAGTCTTCTGGAAACTTCCCCTTGCCTTGCCCCAAGAACAGCGGCTGCCCCTTTACAGTATTAAGCCCCGGCTGGCACCCTCACCGGGACACCTGCACGGTCGCCAGCAGAGGGCGCCCTCCCAGGGGACCCGCGCTAAGCGCCAGGCACATAGCTCCGCAGTGTGTTGGCTGCACTTTTCAGGAAACTTGGATGCCGCACATACTTTTCCTTTCTTTGTGGTTAGGCAAGATGAGTCACGTTTTTCTGAGGTCGGCTCGGCCCCAGAATTCAATCTCACCAGCTGCCCCGAATCCGGAAGGCTCCAGCAGTGGCTGGTGAGCCCGGGGCGGCTCAGGGCAGGTCTGAGGACAGGATGCAGGGCTCAGGAGCGGCGCCAGGCCAGGGAAAGCCTTAGTGGGCCGGGTACAGGGCAAAACCCACGTGGCCGGATTCCAGCAGTGACTCTGGACAGACCCTCTAGGACCCCTGCCCGCAGCAGCCCCGAGGGACATCTGGGCACTGGTCTCACACACACACACACA